>JAAGNO010012842.1:0-23189 GCA_033439905.1 Ceryle rudis | reverse complement strand
CAAAATCACCTTCCACCCCCCCCACCCCAACCCCCCCCCCGCACCTCACCCACCCCTCCACAGCACCTCAACACCCCCTCCAGCACCTCAACACCCCCTCCAGCACCTCAACAACCCCTCCACAGCACCTCAACACCCCCTCCAACACCTCAGAAACTCCAGCAGGACCTCAAACACTCCAGCAGCACCTCAACAACTCCTCCAGCACCTCAGCTACTCCAGCAGCACCTCAGCAACTCCAGCAGCACCACCTCAGCCGGCTGCACCACAGGGCGATGCTCCTCGCACTCTCCAAAGACTTCTTGTTCTTGTAGCACTGTAGCTACCTCTTGATCTTAGAGTTGAACATGAATGTGACTAACAGGCGTCAGTCTCTGCCCCGGGATTAGCCCCATCGCTTCCCACTGGAGTGTTTTACTGAGTGACTACTAATCTCCCATCGTCCAGTTCAGGGTGGGCTTCCTCCACGTTTATGAGTGTCACAAGAATCCTCTCTCCCATGTCTCAAGACTTCCCCGCTCCCCACCCCTGCCTCTGTGTTGTCTCCCCGCCGTGTGCACCGGGAGATAAAGGCACGGTTGCCTTTGGGATCTCTGCCCCAGGTCTCCCCGTAGGTGTGTATGCTGGGTTGCTCATCCTCCATTTGTTACTTTACAGATTATCTTCCCCGATAAACTTTGCATAACCTGATATTAGACAGAATTATAATGACAGTATTTATCAACCCACTTCTTACGGGAGGGAACTGACAGCACGCGGAAAGACATCTAAAGGAAGAAGGAAACAAACTTTCTGGCAAAAGACGTTTAAGAAGATGAGGGTTTTATGAAGGAACGCGTTTTCCGAGAAACTCAACGGTTTAAGATTGAATTTTGGCGCTTTACCACAGATCAACCTCACACACAGACCTTGCTAACGTTCATTTGTCTCCTCCTGGATTAGAAAAGGCAGATTGTTAATCGTTCTGGATTTTCCTTGTAGGTCAATAGATATATTTGCAGTTTCACCCATTTTGTGAAAGTAGATCCCAGTAAGCAAACTCTGGGAGCTGGAGGCTATGGCAATGGCCCCAGCCTTCCCATTTATATCTGCGTGGTGAGAAAAGCCAGCTGCAAGAACAAACACCCTCACTTTGGGGTTGCTTTTTTTCCTTTTTCCTTCTGAAACTCATCAAACTGCTCTGTTGTACGGTGGGTTCAGAATGCAGCTCTCCCTTCTAGCTGCTTTCCTGCACCTTCCTAGAACGCCTGTACTCACACCAACACGCAGCCCGATTACCTTTTTTTACCCAACAGAAAGAAGCTTTCATAGGGAAACCCTCAAATTTCTGGGCCGTGTGTGTCAGCAGGAGGAAATCTGTTGTAGTTGCCTGTCACGGGGAGCCTGGCTGTGTGTTTGCAGTCTTTTTTCTCCTGGCCTCTTGGTGGCAGGACAATTAGAGCTCGAATGTACAGGAAAAAGATATCCCAGCACAGTAACCAAAGCAAACATCATATAGATTTTGATTGCTCTGACAAGAATGAAATCTTTGTTACCTGAAGTAGCTTTATTAATTCGAATCAGGAGACGAATTTATTCTGGTTTTTGAAGTGCTCCAAGCTGTGAGTGTAATTAATGTTTATGAATTCAAGAGATGAAGGAGCAGAAAAGTTCCATGTGAAACCATAGAAGAGAAGCTGTATCTTTTCCAGAATGTTTATTTGGATGTTCTTTTCGGAAAGGCAGTTATAATACTCAAGGTTATCATTATCATCTTGTAATAGACCTTAACGTTCCACAAACGGTCGGATTTGTTTAAGTCACTTAATTAACAATATTCTCCACTGTTCAGCAATAATTAATTTGTTTTCATAGAAATACTCCATTCCATCCAACTTTACAGAGGCTGAAAAATGATGGAACAACAAAGATGTTCAGCTGAAAATGAGAAGTTTATGAAAACAAAAATCAACCATCACAACCACACGCGATCCTGGTTTAAGTAGGACCTTCAGCTCCTCAAAGCACGTGTTACTAAATGTTAGAAAGCAACTTAGGTGGTTTGCACTGCTACAGTCGTTTAAAGTGACAACAGCCTTCTTGGTCTGAAGATGTTACTAGGAATTCAGCTGTGCATTTCTTCACGAGCAACACAGGTAACAGCAAGCAAAGCTTGAAGAATAAAGAGAAGCCTGCCCTTACTTCTGAGGTCTGACCATGGCCGCACTGAAAAAAACCAAAGTTTACATTTTGGCCCAAGTAGGTGTGTTCTTCTGGGTCTGCTCTTACTTCAGGTGAAGTTCCACAGGGATTTTCAGAAACCTGTTCAGGCCCTTTGGGAATAAGTCCTCTATGTGAAAAACTTTGTGCCCTTTCACCTGTAGGACCCTACTGGAAAGATAACAGCGAGACCAGGGAACGCTGCCGGTTATCTGCAGCCGTCTAGTTTATTACCGTTTTAATTCGAGACCTACATTTTAATTCATTGTTTGTCTTTTGAGTAACATTTTGAGAGGTAATATTAAATGAATGGACCCTGGGCTGCGGCCTCACACAACGCTTTCTGTTATTAGATGTCTCAGTTGATCTGTGTTTAAGGATGATTAAAGTATCTTGCGCTGAGTTTCTTAGTTCATTTCATTCCGTGTGCATTCATAAATTAGTTGATGGTAATCTATTAATAAAAACTTAATATTCTACATTATCGTCTATAAAATGTTGCAGGGATTTTTCTCCTTTTTTTTTTTTTTTTCTTCTTTTTCTGAACTGAAACTATTCGCAGGCTCTCTTCAAGAGTCCGATAAGATAGAGATTACAATACCGCCTTGATAATGGCCAAGACTTTTGCTTCCTCTCTGAGTAACATGGACTCTAAGATGAGAAGGGATATCTTGCCTGCATAACTAAAATATTTATTATTTAGTCTCTGGGTTATTAAAACCAGTTCTGAAATGTGAAACAAGAACTTATCGCTGAAAAACTGGATATGGTAAAGTCTATCTTCTTGGACTCAGCGCAGCAGTAAAGATCGTGTTAACGGCAAGAGCAACATCCCTGAAAGCTCCTCCTTCTCCCGACCACGGGAGGCGTAAAAGGGAAGAACACGATTATGACAACAAGGTTAGACCATGACAGAGCTGCCCAGAGACTCATTGATTTCCCTGGAATTAAACTGTTCCAATACCAGGTCGCTTAACAAGCCCTTGGAAAAACAAGATTTAATGATCAAGTGACCAAAATGAAAGGCATAGGATGGACGAGAGTAGACGTGGGAGAGGGGTGAGACAGCACATTACTGGATGGTCTCAAAGTTCACAGGGAATGGTGGTAAATAATGGTTGGAGACCTCTGATACTTTCTGCTTGCCCTACATGCCCATAAACGTGTCCCGGAAGAGGAAGGCATAAATTGGAACAGAGCAAGAGCAGCATTTTGGAGGCTGCTTGCTGATTTTTAATCCTTTGGATTCTTTTATTGATAACGAAGACTCGGTTACTTTAGAAGAAAAAGGAAGAACTGATCACAGTTACAAGGATGAGCATGTGGGAGGACTGCAGGGGGTGGAACACTGTAGAAGTAGCAGGACATTATATATAATGCAGCAAGATCCTCTTCCGCAGAAGAATCAGATAAACAATATGATCATAACTAGGACGAGATTCACAGTTACAAGCCAAGAAAAGATTTCATGATTCCTGTTCCTCCCCACAGCTCTAAGATTTCGGGAATTGTCAAAACCCCTCCAGGAGCACAGAACAAAGTAGCTCTCGCCATCTTTAGCCAGTTTGCCCTTGATTATTTTTATTTTTCCTATTTATTTTTTCCCAGAAAAAAATCCCCAAACATTTTCCACTTAAATTTACTGTTACTCCACACACACTTTCCACCTTTCTCTGCAAGGAACATCATTGTCACAGGGCAGCAGCTTGCACTGTGGCCCTGTTCTGCTTTCTTTCTCCTCCCCAAATGGAAGGCCATCAGCCAAGCGTAGCAGCCAGGGTCACTGTCACGGCAGGCAGAGAATCCGAGAAGGCCTTAGAGGTGTCAGCTCTCAGGGCTGTTCAGACATCTCCTAACAGCCTTTGGTGACTGGCCTCAGCACCCTCATCCTTTCCACGGTGATGATAGGACAGCAGCGGTTGGCACAGCAGAACGTGGAGTGAGCTGGACTGCCTTTTGACTATACAGGGGAAGGTAACTGTGACTTTATCCATCCAGCCTCATCTCTGTGTCTGGTGGAGCTTCAAACAAAGAGTACAGAGAGAGCAAAAGAGCCACTGTGCAGTCTTGTCCTGTTTTGGCATGGGTCCAGAGCTCTCCTTGTCCTTTTAAGGACATTCTTCTGCCCTAGGAGTACCATGTGTCCTTAGTGTTTACAAGAGAATTAAGATCGCCAGTGATAGTGGTCTTAGAATCAAGAGGCAAGTCTACATTCAATACCGTGTTTATCCTCCTAACTGGTTTTCCCAGAATTAGTACATGTATCAACAATTCCATAATGTATGAGTAAGATCTGTTTATTCCTTACCACAGCTCCAGCATTAATCATTTGTCCTTCTCCACCAGTAAAACTGTGCTGTGGAAAAGTACTGAGCGATGTGTAGCGACGTGGAGCAGGTTCGGGCTCAGACCTGGTCTGGACTTAACAATACAGTTTTGCACGGGGACATTACACAGCAGTACAGCTCTCTGCCATCAAACAGCTTTCTGCCCCCCTCCCAAATAAAGCTTCTGCCCCAAATAATGGAGCTCTTCAGTTTCCCATTCAGCTCGCTATAGCAAAGTATCGATAGACTTGTTCACTCACATTGTCTTGCTTTCAACCAGCAATTTTGCAATAATGATTATTAGAGACATCCAAATGTAAACATATAAACAATTTTGAGAACACCAGACCACTTACGTGGTGCTTGGTAGCCAAATTATAGTAAAAAAAAATTATAAGCTGGAAAGACCTCTAACATTCTGCAGTGCTGCAGAAGGCTGCAAGGCCTAAGCTAACGGGGTCTGCTTGGGTACTGGATTGGTGTCACGCTTACTCTCTGGTGATAAGTGGCATAATTAAGAAACCTGTGCCACTCTGGGGATTTACGATAGGAAGAAAAAGACATTTTTAGATCACTGCATCTAGCTGATTCATTTGGAAGTGCTGATAAATAGACACAGCTGGTGGTGGGACTAGAAGCTGAGCTGCCCTTTTTTTCCTGGCTCCTATTAAGTATTAATACAAGGTGAAGGTGATTGGTATTGAGAGGCATAAACTGAAAGCTACTAGAGAAGAAAATAACAGAGAACTAATATTTGTCTAGAGTCGCCTCAAATCCAAGGAAACACAAACCAAGTTTCTCGTGCTTTGTCTGTTGCTGGTTTCCTAAGAACTCCAGCAGATCCCGCTCAGAGAACTAACACCTCCCGTAGCTACTAACGGTTGCATGTCCGTTAGCAGGCTGGCTGTGCAACAACACCGGCCGCTGCTGCAAATCCCCGCGGGGGTGTGTGCGTTTCCTGAGACTCAGGGCCACAATACTGGGTATGGTTTTCACCTCTCACTGTAATAGTTTTCATCTGGACCACCTAACTGCTTGTGGTTTTTAATCTGGCTGGTCTGCAAATAAAGATGCTATTTTCCCCACGTACAATATTTATATCCTTCCATATTTAAACCCCGGTAGAATTAGTGCCAAAGGTGAACATTAAACCAAAGAACGATTCCTTTAATTACATCTGCTACTGACACAAATGTTCTTTATAACCGGAATCTCCTGCTAGTACTCTTATGAACTACCGTATACCTCTGGCAGGAAAATAAGCGTTCACAAGCTTAAGGAATTCCATATGCATTTTATTGATGGTAATTCTGTTAGTTGTGAACTCTGAGGCTGCTGCTGGAACAAGGACTGTTTTGGCTGATGGATTCTGCACACAGAACATACATTCAAGAGGAATTCACCAAGGGACTGAAAAACGAGCCATTACCCTTGTATAGACATTGGAAGATTAAAAAAAAAACAAAACACCCAAAACAAAAAGAACCCCAAACCCAAAATACAACATTATTTATTAAGTGTGGTTCAGCCTGGATGGTGGGTTTCCAGAAACCTTGCTTAAAATTTTGTAACCCAGTCCAACAACAGAAAAGTTCAGTGCAAGTACCTAAACCATACGTAGACGATTTACGAGCTTTTCTTAGGTGTTTCTAAAGATCTGCGCCCCAAAAGGCTTATCTTTCTTTGTCTGTCCCCCTGACATATCCAGTCCTCAGCATAATCCCAGAGTTGTTTTCCGGAAGGTGAGGTGGGAACCAGTTGCCATTCTTGGCTGCTTGTGGAGACATTCACTCTCTCGCCCTAGAGTAACCGGCTGCCTCTAGGAAGGCAGGCAGCTGGGAGCTCCTTGGCCAGTGTCAGTCGCACGCACAGTCGGTTACCACAACCACCTCTCACCCTCTCAGTGCGAAGGAAATGCCTTACCTACCAATACTGCTCTCCCCTAACTCTTCACAACTCCCTTCCAGCCTTTTCACACTCTCTGGGAGCCGCAACAGACCGAGACATTTAAAACTGACTTAAAGGACTGCTGGTAACCCGTTCAACCCTCTGCACAAACCAGTACAAACTGGCAGTGAAGGAAAACTACCTAGTTCTGCAAATCCCAGCACACACGGAAAGTCCTGGCAATTTATTTCTGTAGAGATTTCAGAACAAGATCTGATACACCTATATGAAATATCTCTGTGGCAACTCCTATTTCCATTAGAGAAAAGCCCACACAGAAATGCTTGGCACAGTTTCTACTAAAACTTTGCGAGCTCCCTCCAGAGACAGACAAGGGACAGAAGTACTTGTCATTAGCTGTAAAGTGCCATCGGGCACAATGTGAAGAGGATTAACTATGTCAAAAGCTTTTGATCTTGAGGATGAACACTTTTAGTCTAGAGTCACAAGGTTTTGCGTTTCCAGACTCTTCAGGTCATGCTTGGTCTGGGTGCATCTTAGCTAGATCTTAAATGGAACTCATTTATCCCTTAGAAATTGTAGAGAGGGATGCTGGAAGTTGATTTTACTGCCTGAAGAAGGGGTAAATTAGCCTGTGTTTCAAGCATGCTGTTAGGAATGACAATTAAAATCTAATTCTAATTAGCAACACTGGATGCTACTCTAAATAAACAATAATGTGCAGATTTGTTGTGCGGATTCTTAGCTGCAGAGGTAGGCAAGTAGTAGACAATGTGCAAGCTAATCACCTCTGCAATGGCAAACAGACTGGCTTGTAAATACACAAAACACACACTTGAGATTTTGTTTGCAAGATGAGTTATTTTGAGAGCAGACGCTACGGCTGATGCTGAGGCCAGGGCAGCCTCTTCAGGCTTTAGAGTCTGGTTCAATTTCTGGTTAATTAGGGCTGAGAAGCTGGAAAGTTTGCAGCTCTGTTGCATATTCTTTACCTGCTCTGAAGAGGTAAATTAGGAGAAACCCCAGGCTGTCAGTTTTCTATCTCTAATAATCACCCAATAAAAATTACAGAAAGGCAGAAAGGCTCCAGCTGCCAGCTCGGAATCATTACTGCTGGTTGTGTCGCCGGGGGAGCCAAACGAAGTGACTGTCCAGGAATTCTAAGCATTAAAGGTAAATTGTCTTTTGTTTAATCATTATTATTGAAAACTTCAGGAAATCTGCAAGCCATGTTCCAAAAAAAGGCAATTATAGGGCGCTGCATTCGTATGACCGTGCTCCTAATGCCTACTTTCATTAATTGTGGTAGCACTAGGTCCTGGTCCTGCAGATACCCACCACGCAGTAACTTCAGCAGTGCTATTACTATCCACGTGTGCACATCCTGCCAGGTCCCCGGGGCCAAGATCCTCAAAGTTCAGCATCTAAATAACCTTTGAGATTATGGCCTACATGAAATGGAATTGAATTGGAGGCATTTTGACATAATACTTCCAGAAAGTACAGGGGTAACTGTAACCATCCCTAACCTAACTGTTATAAGGGAGGGAATCATGTTAGAACTGTAAGAAACAGAAACACGTGGAAATTAAATTTAGAGTATGTCACCTAACATTATCTATTGTGCTTTCTAATTGCCATCGAGCTGGGACCAAAGTGCAAAACAGCAACACTTGTAAATGTGGGCTGCCATTACTGTCACATTTGGTCGAGTACCACATTTATATGCATTTTAATGGCACTCAAAATAGAATGCCAAACCTGCTCAGCTTTGCTCTATAAAAAGAATCTGAAGTCAAAGACTAGAAGCAAAGGAAAGAAAAGGAAAAAAAATTTAAAAAAATGGGAAAAGAGGAAAAACCTAAGTGATGCCTTTCCTGGAAGCAATTTGGTGGAAATAGTAACAATAAAACTATTCTAGAAATAAAGAAATATAATCTCCTGCTCCATAATGAAAGTAGACCTTTTTACTACTGCGTAACGTGTGAAGTGCTACCTGTCAGCAGCTAAGCATAAAACAAAGCTTTTCTCTTCATCTTCAAAACCAGAACTCTGAAAACTTGACAGCAAAACTGGGCTAAATACAAATCCAGTTAAATTTCATTAATCCCATTCTGTACATATTTTTAAATAGCCCTTTAAATCTCTGCTGGATTACCATTTATGTGCAAGTCGTATAATGAGACCAAGGCTTTCACAAAACTATGTACTTTATGACTCCATGAAGGCAATTTAATGTATTGTGAGGGAAAAGGAAGCGGAAAAGGAGACAAATTGGCCCAAAGATGTTCGGATACCTTCTTGCTTGGACTTCCACGCAGCAATAAAACTTCTGGCAAATAAGGGACAGAAGTATCCTCTTCTTTGGATATGTCAAATTGCAGAGCCCGTATTAATATTCCTGGCCTCTCCTCCATCCCACCTCGAACGGCTTCAACTACAGCTGAAAGCCTGAGTCTAGTGCTTCAAGAGAGACCTTTATCTTGGCACTTACTGAAATTCTGCTTCCTCAAAGTGGTACAGGTAAATTTGCATACACTGATCTTAAGCATTAAAAAGATACGCTGCCGCTTCCAAAACACTACAGTCCCTATTTCTGAGCCGATTAAAACTTAACCATAACCGGACCAAAGCTGTCGAATGAGGTCTGCATACTCCAACGGGATGGATGCTGAGTTGCAGACAAGGTAGATGTGAACTGGTATCTAAGCTGCCTCTCAACTTGCTGGCAGCTTCAGCTTTTAAATCATCTCTGGAAATGCAGCTTTTGAGCACGTGACACCTAGAAATGATATTACAGCATTGAGTCATTCTTGTTAATACAAATGATTACGTCACTGCTGCGCCTCTGCAAGACATGCCAAGTTAGCACTTCAGTTTAACCAGCGTGCAGGCAACGCGCATCTTTGGGAAGGAGATGGAGAAGTTACTTTTGCTTTCAGAACTTATCAAAGGAGCCCCACGACACTGACTGCATTTCAGGTTCACACGTCTGTGCTTCAAAAATTAACATGTTGCCAGTAATAATCATATGAGCTCTCATTCCTTGATTTAAAGGCAGCGACATGTATTAAACTAAGCCTCAAAATTAAATAGTTCAAAGCAAAGGACTTGATCTCTCGCTTGCACAGATGAGGAGAGACGTCTGTTAAAGACAATACAGACAAGCCGTACAAATGTCAAGCCTAAAAATGCAAGTTGAAGAGTGTCTCAAAACATTGGAGCAACTTCAGAAGAGCACTGACTCTGTGTAAACATTCAGTGATGCTAAACTCCTTCTAGGCTAACACAAGGAGAGTAAAATCATTTGAAATTCAACGGCACATGAAAAGGACTTGAATTTCTTTTAAGCAAAAGCAGATGCCTTGCTAGACTGTCTCGCAGCTCAGGCCTCTTATGGCCAACTGTATCATGCAAAGAGGAGCTGCAGAGGCTTGCACTGCAGTTGTGCTGCTTGTGAAGAGTGCGTTTTAAGTACTCATGCACACGTGGACATTTGTGATGAGGTCCTATATCCATGCAGAGCAACATCCAGATTAGTGGGGCTGAACTCAATCAGGGACCATCCCACACATAATCCTTCATGGCTCAGAATGCAGAAAACTGGGGAAAAGTTCTGTAGCAACTGTGAAAACATCCTCTAAGATTTTCCTCCCTTTCCCACGGCATGGATGTAGCAGTGTCTGAAATGATTGCTACAATGATTGACATACTTGATTGGAAGGCAGACCGAATTTGCCTTGGGGAATGATGCAGGACAAAAGTCTATTCTAATAAAATCATTTTCTCTGGGATGCAACGGGCCGTGTACGCACAACCTGTATTCAGCATTGCAGAATTACATTATTTTCTTTCAGCTCACCAAAGTTTCAGTGCAATAGCTGAGGACCTGCATGAGCTAAATAAAAATACAGCCAAGTTCTGAAATATTAAAAAATGTATAGCCAATTGTATGCTGCTCAGGTTATGTATCCTGCTGCCAGATCTGGGTATGGCTTCTGCACAGAAATCAACCAACCCTTTCCTCTGGTAGCAAGACCTCACAGTAGCAAGTGCTCCCCATCGAGGGTGCAACGACAAGCCGCTTGCTAATCTTGCTTCCTTAGAGGGGCTGCAGTTGGCTTGCTCAGCATTTAAAAGTAAGTTAGGTAAGTGCTTATATATCACAGCGACAGGCACTATAAATATCCTGCTCTGCTGTGTGCTTATGGAGCTGCATTAAGCCCCGTGCAATTTCCATATGCATCTGGAGGCAGCATGTTGGATGTGGTCTCACCCGCTACCCACGGTCATAATGACCTTCCCAACTATCCAGCTAAAATCCCTGATCTCCAAAGAAGCTGAGCCGATTCCTCTCTGCCAGCATCTGCTTGGGAAGCACCTATGCCCATCAGCACAGCTGCACTGCAGATGTGGCCGAGTGCCTGCTCTGTGAGCTAATAAGTGGCATCAACAAGGACCTCAAGTTGATGGCGAGTCAGCACCTCCTTGCTACTTTCACTCCCAACAACTTCGGCGGGAACTCAGGGCACTTTCAGTATCCCAGTTCTGCAGCCAGCCCAGCTATCAGTAGAAGTTTCATGCTACACAACATTTTGGAATCAAATTCTATCTTTTGCTTCTAATGTGACCTGCTGTTGAGCCATCGGTGGGAGAAGTTCCACCTCTGAGTAGCTCACTGTCCACCTCAGCACGACTGAGCAAGCAATACATTCAGAGCTTTGCATATGAGATAAATCGAAGCTTTTTGTTCAGTGGCACTGAACGTGTGTGGGTTAAAAAGGGTGTATAGAGTGTCCCTTCAATAACCCTGCTTTGTCATCATGATGCACCACCCTGTACTCCTAGGCTCAGGAAGATTAAGAGAAGCATTTACATCTTGCATTAATGAATCAACAGATTATGGGGTTGTGAACTCTGTTACTGCTCCTTTGTTTATTTTTTATTTATTTATTTTACAACCTAAGCAAATCAAAGTTACAAAGGAATGAAGAGGATGATCTCAGCTGATGTCTGGAAGTAATTTTATAATTGTCCCATAAGCCAGAAATGACAAAACCTACTTTTTTTTTTTTTTTTCCCCATGGCACTGAAACCACCAGTTGCTGTATTTCCTGCCATGCTCTATGCTGTTTGTACTCAAGAGGTTTCTTTTCAAGAGGAAAACTGTTTACATCCACGAACTAAGATAAGATATATTATGTGGTGAAGGATATTTGGTTAGAGAAGGAAAAGACTGGGAGGGAGAGAAAAATAAAAACAATAAATGGTGACTTAAGACTTCAAACATTCTCCTGTTTTAAAACAGTGCTTTGGGGTTTTTTTGGAACAATTTTCAGCAGAAGTCCAGAGGTTTCTCCCAGATGAGAGTTATGTGTTTCCCCCAGTTGTTTTTACTATCTGGTCACAGGAAGGAGCAGGTTACTTTCTCAAACAAAAGGCACTTGTAAACTTCCCATGATTAGAGAGCTTCATGGTGACTCCCAGCAATCTTTTTATGAAGTAGCTTTGCTCCAATTGACATTTTAGCAGCAAAGGTTAGTGGCAAGAGGTGGAAACCTGATCTTTCTTATTGAATCCCAAACCTTCTGTGAACCCAGCAGACAGCACTCAAGTTCAGAATTACCTCCAGGTCTCTCTCCTCATGGTGAAAATGTAATTATGATAAATCCCACTTCTTCATTGTGTTGTTATAGCTAAAGGTAAACAGAATGAGTCAGATCTCAAAATTAACAATTCCCGAACCCCTTTCCACAGCTATTCAAATCTCTCTCTCCCTGACCTAACACATGCTGTCTGCTGGCTTCTGCTTGAAGATAGATGATCTACAAGCAGCGCTGACAGTCACCCCCATTCAGATCCTACAGCACTAAGAGAGGCTTTTACTTACAGGTACATACAGTACAGAAAAGCTGCCAGGCAAAGCAAGAGGAAGGCAGGATGCAACGAACCAAGCAGGCAGCCTTGTGCTTGGTTGTGTGTTTAAGTCCCTGCTCTCTGCTAAAGAACGAGGTTACTTGTTCACACCCGAATCAGGCCAGCCTTCTGTGGCTGGGCACCGTCAGCCTCACTCATGCGGACTCTGCCTTTCGATTGCAGAGCCTGCATTTGTACACTCTATAATACAACAAAGTCCTGGCCCCAGGTAAGACCTGTAGGAGATACGACAATAAACTGAATAGGGAAGTCATACCTTGTGATGCCCTTCATCTTTTTACAAGGGCAGTTGGACTATTCCGAGGTTGGCCAGTTTGGATTATTCCTTTTTTTGACTGGCAGGCTCCAAATTATGTCTGGTCTGAAGAAGGTGTCAGTGGATGCAGTGGGGCTGCCTGTAAGCAGATCCTCACTGTGACAAACTTAGAGAGACCAAGTGACTTTCCAAATATTTTATCAGGGTGCCTGGTGCATACAATCTGGTTTTTTGGCATCCACAAGCCCTGTGATCTGCATGCCTTCCCAGCGGCTGCTATTTGGCCATTGTCTTGTGTAGAAAGGGGTTTTGGAACGTAAATGTCAACAGGTGTGGCAGAGCGTATGAAGGCACGCGGTACAGAAATGCCACTAATTATAATCTTCTCACATTTTTTTCCAGTTAACAATTAGAGTTAAAAATAACAGGTGCACACAGAACCCCGTGACTTTAAAAAAAACCAAAAATGTTTTCTAATTAATACAGCTTCTAATTAATGAAGTCTTACATTCTGTGTCAGTCATAAGTCATCCCAACTCGTACACATCATGCTGCTTTCTGCAAGTAGTAACTGCAAGTCTGGAATCAAACTGACCCGTCAACCTTTTCGTACATGGCATTTCTGGAGTAGGGGCAAGGTCTGACCAACATCTAACCCGCAGAAGCAGCATCCTAACAGATGGGATTGGAGAGTTGGCAGCCGAAATACCCGTTCTGTTCATCAACCGTGGGCACAAAGCGTAGCCTGTCTAGCCAGATTTTGCATCTTTAGTTAGCATGCCTATGGCAAAGGTGCTGTACATGGAGATCTGGGAATATTTTACAGCTCTGAATCCCAAATATCACTGATGTTGAAATGCCAAGTGGGAGAGAGTATTTGCCTCTCATTAAAGTGCTCCTCAGCATATACTGCTGCAGAACAGTGCTCCACAAAGAGAGAAATTTTGGCTCATCTGTTGTTTTCCAGGTGAAGAGCTAGCAGAGGATCTGGGAGCACGTACTACGCTATGACCTATGGCAAAAAAGACTTCACTCTCTGCCTTTCCCTTTTGTTTCCCTTAGAGACAAAGAAAACTCATGGATTGTGCTTCACCACATTTGCTGAGATTGAGGGGAAAGAAAATCAGATGGCCTCCCCTTCATACCTCTCCAAAAACCTTACCCAAAGCATGAAGAAACGGGCTGCCCTTAACCTAAAGGACGTGATCCAGAATATCCACCTTGCATCCTAAAGTGCTGATTTACACTTGCCTTTAAGTATCTAAA
This sequence comes from Ceryle rudis, assembly GCA_033439905.1. NCBI lineage: Eukaryota > Metazoa > Chordata > Aves > Coraciiformes > Cerylidae > Ceryle > Ceryle rudis. The sequence continues at coordinate 9,296 of JAAGNO010012842.1, read as the reverse complement.
ACTGCCTGCCTTGTGCAGCTTTATTAGGCTAAATAAGGAAAACATATCTCAGGGCAAAAGCTGGAGAAAAGCAAGGCAAGGAAACGCCTGTATTTTGAAGATTATTCACAGGAGATTGATTATTTTCAGTGCTTTATCACCAGACTTACAGTCAGTAGCTACTCAAAAGCTCTTTGCTACACTCAGGGCCACAGCAAAGACTCTGGATCATATTTGTGCACGACTGTTTGTGCAATCATGTGTGAGGTAAAGGGAAGGATGAAATGTTAGGAATGCCACTGTTGTAATTCCACCCTCCCTGATTCACATTGAGATTTTCCCGTGTTCCAGGTACTGTCCCTTTATCTCTTAGCGTGTCATTGCCTCTCCCACTCCTCTGAGCCCAGACAGTGCAGTAAGGTTAATGCAGAGGCTGGGCACGGAATCTTCTTGCATTATGCCAAAAAGATTCGCCAAAATAAATCTGTGTAAAAAACTTCGTGATGAATTCGCAAAGCCTTCTGTATATGCCTAAGGAGTTTGCACCCTATAAATATTTAAAACAAATATCTCCCAATACATAAACACTCTCACTTCCTGCTGATAAACCCAGATGCATCAGCAGGGTGGAGGGAAGGCGGTTATCTTCGCTCAGATGTTGTTTAGCATATCACTAGATGCAATGAAACTTTTTGTGTTAATTCTTCCCTTTCACTTACCCTTTTCAGCATCAGACAGCATTTCAAAATGCAAGAGATGTAATCCTGCTCCTAATCCTAGCTAATGGGAACTGTCTAATTAAAACCTCAACAGTGTAAAAATATGTTTTGTTCACAGAGAATGTAAAAAAACCAAACCAACCAAACAAAAAGAAAAAAACCAAACCAACCCTTAAAAAATACATTGTGCAGTTTTGCTACTTTTATTTCTCATGCATGATCTGTGCAATTAGACAGCACTTTACCTCAATTAAACAACATCACATGCTTGCAAAAAAAGGTCTTGTTTACACTAAACAGTTTGGGAAGAGGAAAGCTGTTTTCTAACACAGGAGTCAGCTCATCCACTACTGAAAAGTAAAAACTCAGGGGCAAACAGAGTAGCTCCCGACAGCTCAATGTAGTATGACACAGCAGCAGAGTATTATTAATTATAATAATAATAAATATATCAAGTTCTACCTGTACAGGAAATGCTACACGGGCAGAATGTTTCTGTACACTGATCTCTGCTTGGTGAAACAGCGCATTGGGGTTCTAAGGGTCTCCAAATAATTAGGCCTGCATTTCTCCACCTCAGCTGAGCAGCACCCGCTCTGATCCCACCACAGAACTGGGGGGTGGATTCAGGGAGTGAACACACTCAGCAAGTGCTGCCCTCGGGGCTGAGGCATGCGGGCTCCTCTGAATGCTCTGCTTGGGAACAGAACCCTGGCTCTGTTCTCCTGACCTCGCGCTATCTCTGGAAGGACACGAGGACAGCAGATACAGACAACCAACTCCGGCATCTTGAAGCCTGGCTCTGCCCCAGAGCTCCAGGAGAAGTTTCACTGCCCTCTCCTGAGATCTACCAGGTGGCAGATGAAGGCCCAGGAAGCGTGCAGACTGTTGTCTTTGCAATTTTGTCATTTAAATCCATTGCAAAGCTCAAGTACGTGTGTTGTTTACTTACCAGTATTTGTTTGCATTGCTGCATCTCTACCATTCCCCCTTCGAGAACAGCCTCTCCCGGCCTTCCACAACAACGCCTTGCAGGGAAACGCTTATTAATGCACTCGGGAGAGCTCCTGCTGCCTTTGCGTGGGAAAGAGAGCTGATGGCATGTGGAGATAGAGTCAGGTTATATTTCCCCCTTCCTAAGTTCAAGTAAACTTCTTTAATTTATTTGGTAATGTGGAATTAACTTTACATTTAAAATAGGTCCTGTCCCTGTGAACTCAGCAGAGCAGGAAAACACTCCTTGAGTTTTAAAAGCTTTAACCCTCGCAGATGTGGAGAAACTCCCTCTTCTCCCCCTTTGCTACTCCTGAGTGCCTGCAGCAGCCAAGGACTGCACAATAACTGGAGGTGGGTCAGGCAAGCTGAGTGACTATAGAGGTAAGTGCACAGACCTAGGCATGACATTTTATGTCTGCCCTTACACATGCAAGAAGGTTTTTATTTCCTATTTCTGTCCTTTGCCTCGCACGCTCCAGAGCATGATATTTCTGTTCAGGTAGCTCTACAGATTCCCTTATTTCAGTACCATATTGGTATCTGCCTGTGGCTGCCAGCACACAAGAGTTGCCTGGCACGCTGTAAGGGAACACGCCATCGAGTGCTTCTGGAAGCCATTCATGGGCAGTTGTATTTCCTTTCTTTAAACCTTTCTACTGTTAGCTAACTAAACTAAACCATCCAAACCACGTGCCAGCTGAGCTTTTGTTGGCAGTGCTTCACGGGACTCATGGCCACCATGCTGCAGGACCTCTCTTTTTTTTCCTTTCAGATGGAAAGGGAAGCGGGCTCGCCACTGGACTTCAAGTCATTAGCACCACTGCGTCATCAAACATCTGCAAGCTAGACTGGTCATCTACACCTATATGACACCTACCACAACCTGGGCTCAGGTTTGGCTGCTTGAGGCTTCATCACAATAGAGGGTGTGGTGAATTAAGTTCTATTAATCTCCAAAAAAGTATAGCATGCTCATTCCACACTGCTTTATGACTTTGTCTCAGCCAGATCCATATGGCACGTAACTGTCTGGTCTGTGTCTTCACTTCTTGCAGTGGTACATTAAGCTATTTAAGGTACGCAAAGTCCAGCTCAGAGTTATGTATGGACACGTAGTGAAGCTAGGAAACTTTTGAGAGATACAGAATTGGTCCAGCCAAAAGCACTGACAAGAGCTCAAGTACGGCATTAGAGCCTACCCAAAGAACACAGGCAAACGGAAGGAAGGAAAACTTGTTTGTGTAATTGGTGAACAAAGTACTACTTGGGATGGGCTCTCGAGTCAGGGGTTCTCCCAGTGAGCAGCTCTGCCGGGAAGAAGTATCACCCTGAAGGACACCATTTCTGCTATCAGAACTACACCACGACTGCTCTGTGTCCCTGCTGGGCCTCAGCTGTCCCAACCCTGAAAGCCCCCTGAGCAGGATGAGCTGAAGAGATGAGCACTGCTAGACCCCCGGGATACTCCCACTGTGTCTTCTCCTCTTTTTACTCTCAATTTCCTTCCATTTCCCTTTTGCTTTCAGTTCTGACTACCTGGCCAAATGAATCCATCACAGCACCATTAAGACTCTGTAAACAGTGAAGCCGTTATCAGACGTACTGAACAGCACAGAAAAGAGTTGCAAGCTTACTGGGTTGTGGTGGGCTTCAGATTTTCACTGTGCACACCCATCAGGGGACTGGAGAAGTGCAAGGAAGAGTCATCACTAGTGGCAGAAACTCCATCTGCTGTGTGACTGTAAGTGTCTCCAGGAAGCTGGGGTTGGACTTTGATGGAAGCTGTCTAGACCTTCTCAATAACCCTGTTTGGTTCCCCAAAAGAACAGTTTCATCATGCTTAAGACTAAATATTTGCTATCAGTTCCTCTAAAGAAAGCAAGCTCTAAACTAAAGGGTTAAAGGAAGGCTGAGTGAAAGCCTTAATACTCTACATTTCAGCGACTTCAACATTTTCCTTCGTTTTCTGACTCTTTAATGAAAGTTAAAAGATTTTTAATGGTGCTTTTTGCCATGGGACTCAGACAAAGTCTGCTGAAAACCCCGAGCCTTGTTTAAGTGCACGGTGACAGGGTCATGCTAATGCCTTTGACTCTTTAGGCCAATTTATTCCATTTAAATTATCACAACATCGATGAGTTCTTGGCCTCTGCTAAGGCGGTCAGCAAGGCTGCCAGTTGCGATGACGGCATTTGCGAGATGAAACCTTGCCTGCTGTGAGCTGCTGGGATGAAAGGAGGCTGCTACACGCTGAAATCCAACGGTAAGCAGGAGTGCGATGATGTTTCGGGAATGAGCTCATAGTAAGCTTCCAGCCTGCCTTAATTTTTGCGGTACCACATTTCGTCAACAACAGCTTGACTCAGACTGTGAAACGTCTTGTTCCACTTCACAGAGTATACAGCAGGGCCTCTCCTTGCACGGCCTGTGTGGTCTGAATCTATTTAAATATTCCCACTGCCATATTCTTTACAAAAAGTAAACCTGCAGAGCAGCCCTGTGGTTCTTCAGCCTCTGCCCCTTATCCACAGTTGATTCCCCCTCCTCTTATCTGCTCCCACAGAGGTAGAAATGAAGAGTATTTGTTGCTTTCTTTCCTTCCCAAAGAACGAAGCCGGGGAGTGTGTCTTCCCACCCCTTTCAGGCACCATGCTGAGGTGCAGGGCCCTCCACGGTGCCTCGCTCTTCTGACCTGGGAGGTTTTATTCTGCCTTGTGAAGCGCAGCCTTCGCAAGCAGATGATGCACTACCATGGCATATGCTCAGCTGACAGAAGCGGTGAAGTTACGGTGGTAAAACAATTTACTTGCTAATATTTTCTGTGAATTGAAGCAGATTTTATTCAAAGAGGGCATAATCTATCCTGCCAGTTGTATGGAGAGGCAGGCACACGTGAGCCTAGGAAGGCTTTTTGTCTCTTTTTTTTTCCCACCAAAGATCAGATTTTTGCATAAGCTTTCTACAATTTTTGATTCAAAACTAAGAACAGGCATTGGCAATTACATCCACAGGGCCCACCTCTGCTTTGAGCTCAGTGGAGCCATCGGCATCTATATTAAGCCACTAGAGAACAGCACCTGAGTGAGCAGCAGGACTCTGCGCCCTCTCCCTGCAAGTGTAAGCGCAACAATGCGGGCGGCAAAGGAGATGCAGCCTCACCACGCTCTACTGCATGCACCCTGAGGTATCATCCATCAAAGAAACAGTGGGAGGAGCATTGCCAGTGCAAGGAACTGGGAAAGGTGGAAGGAAAAGTGACTGCAGCATTCCGTGCCTATAAAGAAGCACTTCAATGTCTTTCTGCTTCAAGGGCAGAGTGAAGCGTGGTGAGGGTGGAGGGAGGAAGGTGTGCAATTTGCAGACGGTGGTGAAAGTAGCAGTGGCATGAGATGGAAACTGTGCTGTAGGTAGATACAAACCAGCAACTTGGAAAGGCTTTTTTCTACTCTCGTCTTTTTAGAGTTTTCACACATACCTATTCATTAACAGGGCACCCTTCACATGCAGTATCAAGAGGAAGGGTAAAACCTGACTGGGTTTTGTTTCCCTTGCAGAAGGTTTTAATCCCTGAGCAAGCAGTAGCTAAGTGTGCTGTAGGGAAAGCTATGATAAACACCAAATTTTCATAGTAAGACAAAGCTTCTGCCTGTGCTCCTTTGCTGACAAGTTCTCGCTGTGTGAGAAGACAATGAATGGAAGAAATTCAGGTCAGAAGACACAACATGGAGCCAGTGATTCTCTTGCTGCTGCTGTTCCTGCACTTCTCACAGGAATGCTCCTTCTCTTTCCGAACATCTTGCCATTTAATTTTGATTTCCAGTGGTTTATGTCTGTTTCTCTGGGGTAGGTGGCAAAAGTCACGGTCATTTTTAATGGCCAATATAAAGGCGCATTCATCTGTTTCACCGGGGCGGTGGTTACCTGGCATTAGGCAAAGTGGTAAATTCCGGCCGTAACAAAGACAGGGGTAGTTTTGAACAGGGCAGCAGTGGGGCTGAGCTCCACCCAGTCTGAATGATTGCCTGATCCTGCAGGACATGCCTTGCTGCATTACATGAAGGTGGGCTGGTGGAAAGACCAGCTGTGATCAGCTTGATCTCAGAACCAACCCAGCAAGCATCACCACTCAGACCACCTCCTGAATTGCAGAACTTGTTAGCAATATATAATAGAGGATAAAAAGAGACGAGACAGAAATAGACATTTTAAATAGTTGTGTTTTTTCTTTTTCTTTCTAATTACTGACAAAGTTGGTTGGAAAGGATCAACATTTTTATTTAAATATATGCTAAGATAAAAAGGGAAACGTATTTTGCCTGCATCTTCTTTTTCCTTTGTTTGACTTCACAGTAGAATTAATTGCCACTTCCTTCTTTATCTTGGAAGAGGGAAGCTTCTAATCTGAAACAACACTGTGAGGAACACATGGAAGCAAAAGCGGGCTTGGGTCTTTGAGACTTGGACAGAAAGACCAGCCACTTACGGATCAGAGGTGCTGGCAAACCATTGAATCAATCTGCTGAGGCAAAGAACAAATGGACTGCACACAGGACATCAGGACTATGTACCGCCTGTAGCACATTACCTATTGTCCAAGGTTACAAACCTAGCGTACACAAAATAAGGTCAATCACGGCAGCATCTGATGCATTCAATATATTTTTGGATGTGTGTGACTTCTCAATTTCACACCTGCGCAGCAGGGCTCGATTCCTGTGTTATGTTTGCTTCTGACTCAGTAAGCACTACAAATAACCAGTGGCCCTTGATTTCCCCACCTCTCTTCCCAGGAAATCTGTTACCTGCATTTGGTTTTATGCCAGATCAAAAGCAACCAATTCCATTTTTAACCCTGAAGCTGTTTAACAGCTTCTCTCCTCTTCCACTCTCTTCCCTCCCTGCGAGAAGGTAATGACCCATTTTGTAATGGGTCTGTAACAAACCTCCTCCATCACACAATTAGCTGGTTTAAAACTGCTCCAAAAGGTCTACTGGATTCACAAAGTGAGAAAATAGTCTTAAAGGCAAAAGCATTAGAGTAACAAGAACAGTCAGGCAACTTTGCTGTCATGCAGCTAATCACAGTTCCTACATTTCAGGCATTTGGGGTCTGGGAAGGGGGGATCTCTGCTACGTTTCTTTAGGCAGCACAAACCAGCTGGACATATTTCAGTTTTGCCCACACCATCCTCACACACAGATTGCACACTGCCTCTACTTCCCCCGGGGGGAAAGACGCCTCTCTGCAGAACTAGCCCCTTTCCCCTGTGACCAAATGCAGTGTACTTGATTATCTATCTCCACATTAAATTCACAGCAGGTACCAGACCACACGCAGGGTACAATTACTGTAGACTACCCCACCTACCTTAAAGCTCTGTTGGCTACTGTAGATGGTAGCTTGGCCCTTGATTGCCAGCCTGCGTGGTGTAGAAGACCTCTGGAAAGAAAATTAATTATCTGGGAAGCAACAGATTTCAGGGAGGAGAAAGTTTTGAATAAAGCCTTTCTCATAACCAGAGAATGAGTAGAGGGGAAGCCTAGGAACAAGGATCTGACAAATCCTCTAGGTTTGCTTTTGTTGGTGCAGACCAACGTGCAAACACAACACAGCTGCTCACAGCCCTTCAGTCTGCACTTGGTTCCTTTCTGCCTCCAGCAGCAGAGGCAGCTAAAGCTGCAGGAGTAAGTCCCTTACAGGGAAGCAGAAGGCCCAGCCCTGGATACTGGAAGGGTTAGCACGGCCATACCTCGCACTGCAATACCCACGGCTGCTTCTTACAGCTTTGTCCGGGACTTTGCCTTGGAAACTGCTACACTTCAGCCAGTGCTCTTCAGCAAAATCCCAGAAGACCTGGTCACTAGGAAACTGCCAGCTACCAGCATCCTCCCCTTGTAGTGGAGGGAGTAAATCCCCATTAGCGTATGGCACAGTGGAGTGGGGCTGAGGAGGGTGTAGGGAGAGCACTCATGGACAGCATACACTGTCAAAAAGTCCTCTTGTGCTTCTCTGATCCAAAAGGCAGTGCTCCCAACGTTCCCAGAGCCAGGGATACTGGTTAAACAGATACGTGTGTGAAGCTATTGTAATGATGTGATATCACATGGATAACAGGGATTTTCTAAGAGGCTCGATGGAGTTGTGAAGTATTGTCTTGTGACTTTTGGAATGGGGAGGTTTGTGGAGATGCTCCAAACATCTGTGACTGGGGATATAGAGGGGTGTATCATATATACAGGGAACAAAGTGAACATTACCGGGGTTAAGTCACAAATTTCACATGATGAGTGACAAACATGCATTTACCAGGGACCAAATGTGTCAAAATTAGCCACATTTTCTTATCTAATCTGGTTTTTGCGTTTTTCTTCCAAGGAAAGATCGTAGGTATTTCAAGTATGGAGGCCTAGATACCTGGCCAAATACCATAGGCTTATTTCCACTCTGACTCTTATCCACAATTCATTTTTCTTCTGCCACAGCTGTGCTTCAGGTGCTACCTCTGCTTACAAAGCTTCAGTCCTTTTCAGGCTAGAGGAAAAAGGAGCTCAGTGAATTGAAGAATGGCTCCACTAGTCAGCAGAAGCCTTGACCGTGTTTGTAGCAGGCTCTAACCCATACATATCACTCCCTCCTTCAAGGTTGTTCATAAATTAGTAAAATAGTAACACATGAAATATTACAAATATAAAATATAAAATAAGAAAGACAAAACCACACACATATTTCTCAGAAAATCCCTTAAAATGGATTCTAAATATTTCAGTTTATTAAGAAGGATTCCAATCTACAGCTGACAAAGACTCTGGGGAAACAGAAACAATTTAATCAAGCCTTTCCCTTTATAAAAATCAAAACAAATGACACGTTTCATCCAGGGTTTAGGTGGGAGCAAGGGGTGATTTTTGCCAAGTGGTTACTAAAGGATGTCCACCCAGCCCTGTCACAGGTGGAGCACCAGGGAGCGCCCAGCTGGCTCTCAACATGTTTCTCAATCCTGTCTTGACAGAGCGACTGCCTTTTCCTGAGCTGATGTTGGGGCTTTCAGGCAGATGGATCATACTCAGTCAAGGGGATGGTGTTCACTCTGCAACACCTCCTTGACCCGCAGGACGTTTGGCTTTTCCACGCTGCACTGCAGCGACTGCACAGGGAGCACGTCCCCCCGGAGCGGCACTTCTCTGGCAAGCTTATGTATCCACAAGCATGTCAACACATCTTTGGGTATTAGTGGGAGTATAAATGTTAGTTTATGCTAATAAGTAATACAATGAGAAACAAAGAAAAGGTCAGAAACTGTAGTTTTATATTAAGTGTGATTTCCCAAGACAAAATAAATCCAATTCATGGCACATGCTTACGGTTTTCCGCGAGATATATTTATAGCTGTGAATATGTACTTTGGCTAACCCTATTGTAAGCACAGAGAAGGGAGGAGAGGGGGTTTGGTTGTTTTTTTCACTTTTAAAGAAAAAGAGGGAGGTTAATTGGTTCTGCTAGCTGAAGGGCTATGTGCCAGGCAGCGGGAGCAGGCATCGAATGGAAGAGCTACAGAGATAAATGAGCCAGCCTACACGATGAAAATATCCATCTAATGCCTT
>JAAGNO010012841.1:0-10328 GCA_033439905.1 Ceryle rudis | reverse complement strand
GAAAGAAAGAAAGAAAGAAAGAAAGAAAGAAAGAAAGAAAGAAAGAAAGAAAGAAAGAAAGAAAGAAAGAAAGATTATGCTTATAGTGAGTTACAACAACTATAGTTATAGTTGTTTGAACTGTGAGTTGTTATATCGCTGTAGCTCTATGGGGAACTTTAATATGACATTTTACTCACCACTCAACTCTGAAGACTGGGATTTAAGATAAAGAGCAAATATTGTGAAACTGTGATAAAATCTGTAGAATTGGCAAAAGCGTGCTTGCACAGACTGTGGAGAGCCAAATGTGAGATGCTCTGTACACTCCTATGGGCTGTACTTTAACACAAATGGCAGGCTGAAAATGCTGGTTGGCTGCCTCAAATGCCAGCTGCACCTGTGGGTTTGTCTCTCAGCACTTCCCTTCCTACCTCTGAGATTTCCAAAATATGCTGAGTAAGCTGTGGGCATCACCCCTTCTAGTGCTGGCAGGGAACCTGGGCGGCAGGAAGACAGCTGCATCATACCCAGCTCCTCCATACAAACATAGGTTGTGCCTGGGGCAGTCCACTGCAAGCCCTATGCATCCTCTGCCACCCACCTCCAGAAGGACCAGTTTTGCAGTTATCAGAGCTGTGACACTGTTTCTTTAAAATTTTTAATTATTGTTATTATAAAGGGCAAAAGCGTTGTTGCAGCTACTCTTGGATTTTTGACTGACATGAAGTCTGTGAGAAGGGTGGGTGCAGCTCTTCCTGGTGTCCTGTCCCAGTGCCCTGTGGCAGAGATCCCACTTGTCTCTTCTTTCAGGATAGATATTCAGAAGATAACTATCTCTCAGTCTTATATAATCTGGATAATGTCACATATCTGACATTGAAGCCACCCACAGATATTCTGAGCGATTAGCCAGACGCAGGTACTGGTAAGTGCACCATGCCTATTGCAGTAGAGTTTGCTTATATCCTTAACTAGAAGTGGGTGAAAATCTGGGTGATGGTCCAGCAGCAACAGTGGAAAATATGGAGAAGGGGTACCATGTGGGTCAATCCCTACCCTTGAGTCTGGTATGAATCTGAGCATATATACTACAGGAACATTATTTCAGGAGCTAATATGTAGCTCACACTGGTCACTCATCCTTGTGCAATATGGGATGCGCCAATCCATCCCTTTGAAGACTGTTGAAAATATACCTTGAAATGTATTGCTGTGTATCTAAGAAGCCTGACACAAGCCTACAAGAATGGACTTACAGAAACAAATCGCATCTCATAACAAGGATACTTCCTACAGCTATATTCCTTGATTAATGCTATTTGGACAAGTAGTATTAAAGTGAAACTGTCTGCATAGACTCCTTCTGCAACTTCACTCCTAGGACTTTTGGTAGTAAAATAAGATTTCAAGAGAATTCTGCTGCATCCCCCAGCTAATCCTTGGCCTTGAGTGTGCTGCAAATCACATTACAGTGTCTGAATAGTGAGAATTATTGCTGTCAGTACAAGGAGGAGCTCAGTGTCAAGGACAACACCCAGTTTTATCATGCTCCCATGTAGCCTGTTGAAAATAACAGAAAGAAACTGTTCCAATCAGATTTTTTTTTTTTTTTCATCTTTAGTATTTAAAATAATCATCTCACAAAAGATCCTGAAGGCTCATGGATGGCAAAGACCTTAATATGCAGTAGATATTTTAATAGCTCATTTTCCAAATTTATTGCTGTCAGACAATACATACATTTCTTTCCTAAATTTATTTTGAACCCTGGTTGTATTTATTTTGCGATGAAGAGAACTGCATGATCCTTCTTCTCCATTCCTGAGACTACAGTCTGATGAAGCTGATGAAACACTTTAATGTTAACAGTAGAGGCACTCTTTGTTCATCCTTTAGTTCATCTCCTGTTCTAGGCTGATCAGTATAGTCTTTCTGTTAAGTGTTCCAGGTAATAACGAACACATGAAGTTCCTGATTTCTCAAGATGAGCCCACAGCCTTCGTCCGCTCCTGCTGTAGGAGGGATGTGGTTGTACCCCCAGTGCTACACAACGAAGAAAGCACACAATGGCAAGAGGAGGAAACACAAGGTCTTTTCGGTGCTGGAGCAGAAGGCATTTCTTCCATGAGGCATATATGGTTTTGTGGTTCAGAAAATTTTTCACGACCTGGCTTTCTATACCCTGGACTTTTTAGTTGTAACCCAAAAAGTCATACTCAGAATTGCTTAGAGAAAAGGAGCTGAAGTCCTAATTTTGGAGTGAAAAATGCTTTTCCAGATAGAGTTTACATATTTGTGCCTAAAGCCATGATGTGTATTAATACACCCAAAGTGGTGGCACAGGCTTATTTTGCAGAAATGACAAAGCAAGACTGGCATGAGCCCTCACTGAAGGCAGCAATATAGCTCTGGTGGGCCTTGAGGGAATCAGGATTTTCTTTAGGAATGGAGATGGATGAAATTCTCAGTCATGTTTCTAGTGCACCACAGCTCCTGTTGGGCTAATTCCTGAGCAAGTGCTGCATCTCTTACAAAGGCTGTCCTGCCTGAGGAAAAACTCCTACCCCTGCCTGCCTCCTCCATTTTTCCTCCCCTTGGGATGAGTTCAAGGATGCTGAACAAAGTGGGACCCTGAGTCAGAGAGGAAGAAGGCAGAGAGTAACTTGCAGCACTCCTGGCTTTCCTACCTGCAAAGCTGGGGTGTCTCAGTCCACCTCACTCCTCCAGGCACGTGTGTGAACAGGGAGAAGTCTCAGTATCTCCCCCATGTACGGCTGGCAACACAGGGGTTCCTGGGTCCCCTGGGCTGTTGGGGGGCAGGATCCCAGGCAATACCACAGGGCAAATGAGGGAAGAGCATTTATGTAGGTCATGGAGGCTCGTAATTAATTGCTGGAGGACAGGAGAGTATGTGTGGAGAGGGAAGGGTACAAATTAATTAATTTGAGTAACTGGTCTTTGGAGGTAGAATGGATGTGACACATTATCAGGCACTTGGCAAGGGCAAGAGTGAGCCTGTGGGTTCACCTTCACCAGCAATGCTGCAAAAAGCAGTACTATGGCCACTGTCACCTCCTTTACATCAGTCTCTGCTGCTGCTGCGTCTTCTTGTGCTAAAGCTGCTGCTCTGTATGCAGTGAGTCCCATGAGAGGACTAGACTCCTGTCCTGCAGAAGTAACTCAGAAGAAGGTCTTTTTTAAGAATAATCAGGGGCTATTTCTCAGCCAGATCATCCATCTGAGCAGGTTTGGTTTAAAGCTGTGTTAGCAGAGTGCAAGCAATGGCTCATGGCTGGATGAAGAAGGGGAAGGCAAGGAGGTGGGCTGAGCCTTCAGTGCAGGCACAGAGTAATCCCTTGGGGTGCCACAGCCGCAGAGTGAAATCCAGGTCTTTCTGGAAACTAATGCTTCTCTCATGCCCATGGGAACGAATTTCAAAGCTGGCCTTCTGACAAAATCCTGATTTTCTCAAATGTTGAATAATGGTTCTTGGACTTTTGAGATTGGCAGTGTCTTCCACGTCTATCTTTCCATAGGTTTTTCATCCTTTAGTTAAATAAATGTAAGGTGCCCAGTAAGGAATGAGAAAATTCACAGGTGAAACAACCACAAGTGAATAAAAGGCAGCAAATTCACTGCAAGTGAATGAAAAGCAGGGGAGACAAGTTAGCTAACAGAAACAGAGTGACTGACTGCAGGGCACATCTTGTCCTGAGGGTGGTTGGGTCCATTCCCACCAGGGATTTATTGCTGTTGGGAAAATTATTCTGATCCTTATTTCACCCTTGTGTGTGGTGCAGCCAGTGGCGTGCTGGCCCAGCACGCTACAGTAGGAAGCATTCACAGGCACACCAGCCCCATGGGGATTTCCCCCACTGTCCTCAGGCTTCTCTTGTTAGCATTATCTCAAAGTTCAGGACTAAGAATACTTCTGTCTTCCTGTTTCCTTCTGCTTGCTTGTGTGTTCTCTGCCTGTTGCACATGCAGCTCCCAGGCCATGCCCCAGATTTGACATTTACAGCTTGGTAATTCCCTGCAAACTTCCCTGGTGGGGATGCAATGTCAACTGATCATGCACTTTGATACCCAAGATAAAAGTTTCCATTGTTTGCTGATTCAAACCTAGAAGGATTTCTATGTTCCTTCTGTCCACAGGGAGTGCTGGCCCGTTGCTTTAAAAGGGCATCCTAGGCCTGGTGCTGGCCCACAGAAATGCTGTAAAGGGAAGGCCACAGACAGCTACACTCAGCACATCAATGCAAGGGTGCACAAACACACACCAGAGGATCTGCATGGAGCTGAGTCTGGGGAGATGGCCCCTGTCCCATGGCTCCTCAGCATCTGTGTACTGCCCTGAGGATGCAGGAGGTGGCTAGCGGAGCAGAGAGGATGGTCAGGGAGAACCCCCAAGAGGGGGGGAGGAAGGGCACAGTGCAAGAACTGGAGCTGGGGCAAAGACCAGGAACCAGGAAGGGAGAGTATGCTTTGGGTGATGACAGAGGAAGGAGAGGCTTTGAGGAAGGACTAAGAAGCCTAGGGAGGGAGATTGAAGGCTACAGAGTCAGTGTAGGATGGGTGAGAAAGTTTGGTGTGTCACTGTCAGTTTGAGGGGTGTGAGTAGTGAAAGGGGCTACTTGTGCCCTGCTGTGTTAAACAACAAGGTCTGTCACAGAATGACCCAGGCCAAGAAGAAAACTTCCCTGCCTCAGATCCAGTGGCGGGGTCTTTTCAATACATTGCATTGTTTTTTCTTCACTGGGAGTTGCCACCTTGAATGTTTCAAGGCCCCTTGGCATTTGTGGCTTCTCTACAAACAGAAAACGCTCTAGTCCATGCCCAAGCCCCAAGCTTGTTATCTGCAGGCAGAGAGCCAGAAGGTACACTCCCAACCAGCGGTTAGGATGGTGTGATTGCAACCATCAGCTCTGCATCATGCAGCTCTGGGACGCATGTCCCAGGAGGAGGCTGAGGACACTGAGGGCAGTAGTGGGACTACTGCCACTGTATGGTCCAAGCTCCACACGCGAGGATGGTGCAGCATGGGGCTGACCTCTGCTGTCACCTCCTGGCACCAATCTCTCATCCTTTGGCTGATTTCTGGACCAGTGTTTTGTGTGTCTTGCAGGAATTGGCAGACTTTGAAGCTGCAGGTTCCTCACTTGGATGGGTGATGGGATGATGAGGATGACAACTGTGCTGGAGGAAGAGTTTTAGTTCTGCATTAGTCACAAAGGTCACATCTATTATCAGACAGAGCTGTAGTGTGTGGCAAGCTGGTCACATATTACCTGCTTCTTGTTTCCACCCAGTAATTTGTGCTAAAAGTGAAATAATTTAGTGTAGACAAATTTCTCTGGGACCCAGAGGTCTCAAGACAGTGGAGAATGATTCTTCCATCCACTGGTTAATAAAAATGGAGAGTGGAGCTGTAAAACTATGGACTTTGCCTGTATAGACTATTTATTTAAATTGCCCAAGGAGGCATGAGAACAAGAAGTGAAGCAAGGAGCAAAGAAATGCTTCTCCTACTGCCTTTGCATTTACAAGAAGATAGCACTGGTACACCTTGTCCCACATGAGTTTTCTAACATGACCTCCTCAAATGATACATTGGGCACCTGCACACAAGCCAGAAGTGCCCGAGTAGTGAAAATGGAATGAAAAAAACCTTATTTCTGCTGTGGAGCACATCCATGGGGTAAATGCTTCAGTTGCTACTTGAAGAAGAGTTGGTAGTAGTCAGCACAGCTATGGGAAGAGGCTGATGCTGGTACAACTGTTACTGCTGCCCTGTAGTAAATGAGATCCGCAGACTGAGATGGCTGGCAAAGAACTACTTTTTTTTTGTCTGTTTGAGTTTTCAGCCAGATCAGTTCCCCAAGCCAGTTCATGGTGCAGCTGCATGTTGGCTTGTGATGGCATGACATGAAGACAGCATAAAAATAGACTGAAGGCACAGATGGGAGAGACTCTTTTCAAAGAAAAGTGCTCACTCGACTACAGCCTGAATGAGCTCTGAAGCTCCTCCTTCCTAACTGTTAACAAAAGCTCTGTTAAGCAGTGTTCTTGGTGATCATGAAGCTTTGCACTGGGGTAGGTCTTCTCTCCTTCCAAACATCTGTCTTCCCATCAGCTTGCCTTCCCCACTGAATGTGTGCAAGAGGAGCAGAGGTGATAAGGAAGACAAACAGGAGGATGGATACTGAAAAGCTGGATAAGATCCACCACTGCAAACTCCTACTGCCAGAACACATCCTTGAACAGTGGGGATTGAGGTGTGGTCCATGTGGAGAAGCTCAGCTTTGCGAAGTGGGTATCTGAGCACAATGCAAGGGATAAATGTGATATGAAGGTACACACAGAGATGTCAAATTGCAGTGTCAGAAGCCAAATTACTGCAAACTAGTTTTCCCCTTTTTTATCTTAAAAAAAAAAGAAACAACCTGAGTTGCCAAGGGCTAGTGACATCAGGCTGAGTAACAAGGCCAGGTGGGCTGAATCGAGCAGATGTCTGTAAAGCTCTTCATGAGGATGCTGTGTGTCCATCTGTGTGTGCTGTCCTAGATACACTGGAAGAAAGCTGAGAAATCCTAATAAATTGTATGAGAAATAGCATTACTCTTCCTTGGGACTGAGGAGCTGACTTTCTCCCAAGCACTACATATTACAGGAATATTTTCAAGCCCTAAACTGAAGGACACTTTTCAGCAAGCTACTTCCTTTGTGCATTTACCAATGCACAGCTGACATGAGCAGACATGGCCCATCACAGCCTGGAAAGATTTCCCGCCTCGGTGAAGGTCAGCAGCTATGCCATGTCTGCAGAGCAATTTGGCACATTTCTAGTTTAATCCAGTAAATAAGATCAGCTTCTTAAATGATTTTGTTTCCAGCACTCCAAGAAGAGCAGTCTACTTCAGCTGAAAGAATAAAAAAGGCTCAAAATACTGTCCATAAGGTTGAGTATTTTATTGAGAAACTGCATGTGGGAGTCATAAACCAAACAAGCCAACATCAGTCCTACAGAAAAACACAACTAAAGAACAGGAAAGGCTAATTTCAAGGTCATTACCCGAAATTATTATCTGTATGAGAATCATTATATTTAGGAATGTCCAGTGGAATGTGAAGTATTCTTCAGTTCTGGGAAGAAACACATTTATTTCGCTGATTGATGCAATAATCAGTGCTTTGAGTAACTAATGAAGAGTGGTTCCTTCCTTTTAAAAGGAACACTTGGAGGCCATAGTTCTTAAAACCACATACCCTTAAGGAAAATTTAAACTGTTGGCCCTTTGCGGGGCTTTATAGCTTGCCATGGGGCCATGACTCTGTAACTTCTCATGACTGGATTATATCACATTTGGAGTGAAGTAGAGGCAACGCTGCTTATTTCAAAGTGCCTATTAAAAAGATTGAAAAAATAACAGTGCTGCGGGCAATACCTACACAGCAGTTATTATTTAGGATCATGCAGACTCTGCAGAGGAATATCTTTAAACTCCGAATTTACTTGGATCCAATCAGGTCTGAAACCTTTTGAATCTGGCAGATAGATAACAAACACTGATAAATTGCAAATTCTGCCTGTACAGACTCACCTGTGCTGTGTCTCCTGATATCCTGGAGATATTCTCTGAGCCTGAAACTCCTCAGTTGCCTGCTTGCCTTTATGTCCCCAGGGCTTGATCTGCTGGAGTCAGTGGAAGCTTTGCTTCAGATTACAGCTGGGCATGTCTGGGCTCAGCCTGAGCATCGATGGAGTTGAAACTGCAGCTTTTCTTCTGCCTTCTTATCTAAACCTTTGGACTGCAGGTTAACTGTGCCAGTTTCACCCAAACCCCTGATTTACCTCCTGCTTCACGGTATGCTGCCATCTTTACTCCCTTTGGGATCCCCATCTTGAGTCCTATCTTACCTATTTTCACTGTAAGTAAGAACAGGTAAGAACAGCTGTGCTGGTTTATACCATCCAACCCATCCATTGACTCTGCCTCCAGCAGTGGCTCTAAGCAGGTTCCTATAATAAAATAATAATAAAACCAGACTAATGTATTGATAATTTCTTCCTTAATACTACCACAGCTTCCAGATATTTTCAACTCAGAGGATTTCCTGAACCTGATGTGGTTTGCCTGTGGCATGGACCCCTCCAAATACTTGGGAAAACTCCTTTCAATCCCAGCATGCTTTGGAAAGGTCCTCCTTGGCAAGTCCGCTGCCTGTTGCATGCCAAACTTCTTCCTTTTGTTTGCTTTGAACTTGGCTCCCAATAGCTCTGTTAGCTGGTCCCTCATTGTCCTGGAGACACAATCAACACTTGATCCCTATCCACTCTCTCCATGTTATTAATGATTTCATAGCTTTCCTTGTACAGTGTCACCCATCTCATCCTTCTTCCACCTTGAGAAGCCCCACCCTCCTGCACTGTTCCTTGTACAGAAGTTGTGTCACACCTTTGCTCATGCTGTTACTCTTCTATGAACCTTTCCTAGCTCTTCTCTACCCTTTTTGAGGGCCAAGAACTGCACAGAGTATTCGAGGTGTGGATGCAAGATGGATTATACAGCAGCACAGCAATGTTTGCTACTCAGTTGGCTTTTCCTTTTCTAGTAATCCCAAGCATTTGTTCTTTGGCTGTTACTGAGCAGCAATTTGATATTTTCAAGAAAGAGTCTACAGTAGCTCTAGTAGCTTTCTGCTTTGGCTTTCCTCTGCTGCTAGCCTCTCTACCCTTTCCCTGCTTCCTCCACTCTGAGGGCTCCCAATATCCTTCAGAT
The DNA here is from genome assembly GCA_033439905.1 of Ceryle rudis. NCBI lineage: Eukaryota > Metazoa > Chordata > Aves > Coraciiformes > Cerylidae > Ceryle > Ceryle rudis. The sequence continues at coordinate 1,566 of JAAGNO010012841.1, read as the reverse complement.
TTCTTCACTTTCCTTCATATTTGTCATCTGCAGCCTACACCATCCGGAAAAGTCATACTCTTTCTTTGTACTTTCTGACACTACCAGTGCTCTGCTTTGCCAGATGGTTGTAATCATGGCAAACGGAGCTGTACCAAACCTTCGGTGTTCAGAAGGAGGCTGTCCCTGCTGCAAGGCCTATTGTGAGAGAGAGAAAGGACAGGACAGGATGCTCCTGCCAGGCAACCAAAGTAACATTTAGGATTTTTCAAAATTACTCATGATGTCATTTTTATTTTCTGAAGGCTTCAGAAAATAAAGTTGTGGGTTTTGTTAACAGGAAAAAAGAAGAGGATTTATTATCCTCTGTTGACCCTAGTGGTTAGCCAAAGTTTGGATTGTCTCAGTTAATTCTTTAGCATCAGGATTGTTTCAAAACCTAGCTGTCTACAAAGAACAGGCACTGCCTTCTTTGCTTAACATGAGGAAACACTTTGCTTGCAGCTCCAACTTGTTTTCAAGCTAGTGGTTCATGCAGTTTGTACTACCAGGCAATACCTGGCAATGAGTTTTGCCAGCATAGCGCAGCTCCCTCAGACCACTTGAGTCATGTGCCTGCATTTTGGATGGTGGCTCCTATTGTTCTGGCTAGTCAGTTCCATAAAAGATGTTAATTGTTCCCTTTTGCTTAATGGAAATGAATAGAGCTGCAATACCTTCCATTTTCAACAAGCTTTAACATGGTCTATGATGAAAGACACTTCATAAGGAGACAGTGGTCTTCCTTCCAGTTGTGTTGATTTTTCAAGGAGCACAGTCTGAAAACTCTACTTTTCTTTACTACTTTCTTTCACAAATAAAGTACAGTTCAGTCATGTAGTGTCTTCATCCCATAGACATCCCAACTCTGTGGAAGCCCTGGTGAAGTCAAGGCTTTCAGCAGTAGTAACATGAAATTCTACCACTGGAAGCAATTTTAACCAGGCTCAAGACTTTTAGAGATTAACCTGATGAAAAGTAGAAAGTTTTACATTAGACCTTTTCTTATTTTCAAAGATTGTTTCTAATGAAGAGGATAGGGAGACAAGGAGTTAATACGAAAGCTAGAGTTGGCTTCAACAACATTCAGAAATTGACACATCCTTTTTTGCATGACATAAAAAAATTTCAATAGGTCTGTGTGATTCAAAAAAAAAAAAAAAAAAAAGCATGTGGCAACCACTGACTCCAGCTCTTGGCTCCAGACTTCTATTTCTCCTCCATGTGGGACCATCTCATGGTCTACTATGCTCAGCTCTAGGTCCCCCGGTGTAAGAAAGAAATTGACCTGCTTGAGCAAGTCTAGAAGAAAGCCACAAAGATGATCTGAGGGCTGGAGCACCTCCCTTGTGCAGACAGGCTGAGAGAGTTGGGATTGTTCAGCCTGGAGAAGAGAAAGCTACAGGGAGACCTTCCAGTACTTAAAGGGAGACTAGAGGAAAGATAAGGGGGGACTCTATCAGCCTGGCTGGGGCTTTGAGCAACCTGATCTAGTGTGCCCCTGAACATGGCAGTGGAGTTGGAATTAGATGATCCTTAAGGTCTCTT
>JAAGNO010012840.1:39950-66630 GCA_033439905.1 Ceryle rudis | reverse complement strand
TTTTCTCTATAAAAATTTTATATTTAGATAAAAGTTTAACTTTTTTTTTTTTTTTACCGTTTTAAAAAGAAGAAAAAAGTTAGCTCTCTGCACAACTGAATCTCAGAACGAGAGCCCGAGGGTGGAAACCTTCCGCGTTCGTTATCCTGCAACCCACCTGAGCCAGCTTAAGCTCGGCCAAAAAAGGAGAAAAACACGAAAAAAAACCCCGAAAAAACCCCAAAAAAGGTTTGAGAGAACCATGTGGGGCTGATGGGGCTGATCACCCCCAGCTGCAGCCGGTGAGGAACTGGGAGGAAATGGCGGCCATGGGCCCACCCCAGTGTGGGTATAAAAGGGGCTGGGGGAGCAGCTGCTTCTTGTTGCCTCTCTGGGGTTAGGTTTGGACTTTGGGGGTTGAGTTTGGACTTTGGGGGTTCTGCTGAGAGAACTTTAGACTGAAGTCTTCTGTGGATGAGAAATGCACACTTGGAGTTTGCCCTGGTGTGGCTGATGAGTTATGGACCCCCCTGGAGACCACCATCTTCTGACTACGTGCAGCTCCCCAAAGAGATTGCTGGAGCTCCTGAGGACACCCACGTGAGAGAAGACACAGGACGGCAGCAGGAAGGAGACCTCTGCAAAAAGGTTAGAAGTGTTTTAAACTTCATTTTGAACTCTTGTTGGGCAAGGGAATGGGGGCTGGGGGCTTGGAGGGGTCTCCACTTGGTCGCTGGGGACCTTGCTGGAGGCACATCCGTGTTCTGGTGGTTGAAGCTTTGTGGGAGGGTTGCTGATTTTCTTTGTCCTGAGTGATGATATTTGAGCTGTTTGTGTCTCTGAAGGGGAAAATCTAGAAAGTTCTTTACTGAGGTGAAAGTCCTAAACCCAGGATAACCTGACAAAATTTGTGGAGGGTTTTTCCTGTTCCTTCTCTGTATGCGGTTACAGCTCTTGGGTTCACATGTAAAGGAAAAGAGAAAGAAGAAAAAAAACCCATTAAAAGCTAAACCATGAGGCCCCAGGATGTTCCTCCTCATGGCAACTGGTGCCGGGTGGAGTTTGGGTGCTGTAGGTGCCCAGGACAGGGTGTGAGGGGTGAAAAGAGCCACCAGGAAAATGTAGTTTTATCAAAACCTTCTTGTTTAAAAAGGAATAAAATAAAGCAAACTTTTTAGAGGAGAGTTTTGAAGGGGCTCTTTGCACCATGAATTCCCTGGAGAGCCAGGGGTGTGATGTTGGTCGGTGTGTGTCCTGGCTTGGGGCATCCCAGCACATCCAGGGGAGTGCCGGGTGCTGGAGCTGCTGGTGGCAGTGTGGCTGGGAGACCAGTACCTGGTGCCGTGTGTTACTGGGTGTTGATCAGTGATAAAGGAAGTCTGGGGTTATTTTTTTTTTGCCAGTCGTCAAAATGGGGGTCTCACAAACTGCTGCTGCCTCCTGAGCTTGCTCCAAAGTGTGGAGGGAGAGCTGGAGCTCTTGGGGCTGAAGGAGCTGAACTGCAGAGTCTGACTTCTGCTCCAGCGTTAAACCTCGGAGAGGTTTCTAACCTCCCCTCCTGGAGCACACCACCAGCAGTTAAAGCCTCGTGCCTCAGTTTCCCTCCTGTTCTGCTTCCCTTTCCTTCTTTGAGGAGTTTCTGTGAGTTGTTGCATGTGTTGAGCAGCTTTGCACTCAGATTGGGGTCCTTGAGCTGCTGTGGCGATGCCAAGGCGTTTTAATCCTGACACCTCTTGGTGACAAATGTCCTCGTTCCTTCACCGGCTTTTTTACTGCGGGTGGGAGCGGGTGGCAGGGTCCTTGGGCAGGTGCTAACTCTTTGGTGCTGTATAACTGTGTGGTGTGAAGGACCCATGGGGAGCTGTAGTTCATGAGTTGGGCTGGGAAATGTGGCCAATTAGAAGATGAATTTACAACAGGTAGGAAGCAGGAATCCGACAGGTTATTAGTAACGGAGAAATGCCGAAGGGAGCCGGCGGCATGAGGAGCCAAGAGCCTGGCTGACCTGGGGGGTGAGATGCTGTGGACAAACCAGCTCCTGCCTGCCCTGGGGGAAGGTGGGAGGGGTCCTTCTTAATTGTTGATCTTTATTCTTGGTGTGAAGTCACCTGCCTGAGACCCTCGGCCTTCCTCAAGCACCCGGCTTCATTCAGAGCACGGATTTTCCTGTTTGTGAGCACGGGGGGTGGGACAGGGAAGAGTTTCTGGGGTTCTTAAATATTTAGGCTTGTCTTAGTTAATTAGTGCTTCTCTTGACAGGCTGATCTGGGGTGGGGTGGTAACTCTGTGAAGGTGCTTTATGGAAGTTACAGCTGCCATCAGGTGAACTGCATCAGGGAAAAATGATCTGGCTTGCGTGTGCTGCCATCTAGACCTCCTCCCAGGAGGAAAACATCTGCAGTTCCCTGATCTGACAAGTTTCCTGTGTGGGAAATAACTTAAGGTGCCATTTTTCTTCTTGCAATTCAGATGCCAAAGAGGTGATGGTGTGGCAAGGAGCTGCTGGAGCAGGCAGCTTCATCCCAGGGCTGCTCTTCGACCTCAATTTTCCCCCCAAAAAAAGAAGCAGGAACAGCTTGATTAGGTGGATGGGGAAGTTGGGTCCCATAAATCCCATCCTTGATGGTGCTGGGGCTGGTGCCCGTGTCTCTTTGCTGTTGGGAGGAGGAGTATCTGGCGAGTGCAGGGTTGTCCATGGTCAGGTCAGCTTGAACATTTGCAAATAAATAACTCGTTCTGTAAGATAGGAATGCAGACGTCAGGTCTGGATGGCTTAGAGACCAGAGTCCTCTTCTGTGGCCTCAAAAGAGGGGAGTGTGAAGCTGTTGGGATGATTTTCATGACTTGAGCTCTGCCAGGAGCTGCAAAGCATCCCCAGCTAAGCCCTGGAAGGCTGGTTATAAGGTCCTTTAGATGCCTCCGCTAGGTGCAGGTGTTTTGAAAGTTGTTGCAGAGCGTTGCCTGAGCTGCAGCCGTCCCTGCCCAGGTATTAGAACAGACTGGCTCATACATTTTATCTTGTGGGTGTTTTTCTTGTTTCCTGCTGCCTCGGGGAAGCAGAGTTATTAATATGGAGACAGTCTGTACAGTGTCTGGAACAAAAAAGCCATGGTGGGACCCTAGTTGCTATAGAAATGTTGTAATTTGGAAGGGCCTTTGCCTCCTACATGAGCCTTTAAGTGAACAAACAAGAGTGTTGTTGCTTTTCTGCGATGCTTCGCCAGCTTTCAGCTTGACTTTGAGCTCTCTGTCCTGTGATGGTGGTTTTCAAAGAGCTTTTGAGTGTAAATATCCTGAAGCGGGGAGTCTTTCCGCTAAGGATGAGTTGGTCAGCCCTTCCCAGTGCTGCGTCTGGTCTGTACTGGCTGAAGTTGTCCCTGTGCATCGCTTGTACCTCCTGGGAGGGTCTGTGCTGGTAGATGAATTTTCTGTAGGAATCCATCAGGCCAAGAGGGGAAGAGTCTCTTTGTAGCCAGCCCTGACCCTGGGGGCATCTCGAGGCTTGGATTTGAGACGAGTCCTGTGTGGGAGAGCTGGGAAGGGGCAGGACGAGGGGTGCTGGGAAGGGGCAGGACGAGGGGTCCTGGCACTGCCCAGGTGTAGGAGCCCCTCTTAGAGGACTTCTGGTGCCCTGTGGTTTGACGAGCAGGGCTCACCATCTCTTCCAAGCTTGTCAGCTGGACCTTGCAGATGTGACCCACGCAGGCACCGCTCTTTATCGTGTCCTGTATCCCTTAAACCCTCCACCCTGCTGGGAGGCAGCGTCTTGGTTGAATCCTGTGCTTGGGTTGATTAACATACTCCTAGCTCGTAAATCTAGGCAAGTGGATTTGGGGAAGAACTTTCCTGCCTCCAGTAAAACTTGCCTTTAAATTATTTAACAAGCTTCTTAAGCAACTCAGCCATTTTGCATGGAATTTGTCAAGGCTCCATCAGCTCTCCACAGTGCAATGTGACAGCCATACTTTTATTATGAGCGGTGTATTAATCTTGGAATAGTGCTATTTGTTTTCCTCTCTTGCTTTTATGGTGCTTAAAAGCATGTATCTTCTCCTGAAAATCAATAACTAAAGCTATGAATAATAAAAAACGCCGCAGTGAATGGCTCATAGAGATCCTATGGCTGTAAGTTGCAGCAGTAATGACTCTGTTTGCTATCCATTAAGTATGTGAACTCAGAAGAATTATGCAGATTATAATAGCTGTATCAACATAAGTATGTTTTGCTGATAGACTTCCCTGATTGGATCCACGGGATATAAGCCTGCTAATCCCCTGTGCAGAGGACCTGATTATATTAGAGTGTTCTGCAGATAGAAAGGCAAGAAACAATTAAAAAAAAAACCCCAAAAAACCTCCTGGCCGGGGTGCGTGGTTTCCCTAAAGCACTCGCCTTGCTGCTGTGTTTGGGGTTTTTCTTGAAGCAGACTTGAGTTTTCTCTGCGTCTTTGGTGGAAGCCAAGAGCCCAACTCCAAGCCTTGGTGAAAATAGAGACGTGGATGGTTTATGTACAAGAAATTTGCCCCGCGCTGAGCCTTAAATGTCACAGCTGCCGGCGTGTGTAACTCTTGCTTGCATGTAGCTCTTGTTGCATCCCCGTGGACCTGTCTCTACTCCCCTCCTCACCCGCAGATTTCCAGTGATTTGTTGGCCGAAGCTAATGGAGCTGCAGTGAAAACCAAACCCAAACCAACCCAAAAATAAACCAACCCCCAACCCCACCACCCGGTAATTACAATAATCAGCTTGCCGCGCACTTGGCACAAGGTTAAACGTCACGCAATTTTGTATGTAAAATTTTGCGCGTAAGATCTGCTTATTAATATCACCTTGCTAATACAGCCTGTCACCTCGGGAGGTGACGACTGTGTGACTGTGTGCTCTCGGGAGGTGACGACTGTGTGCTCTCAGAGGTGACTGCGCTCTCTAAGTCTCCTTGGTCCCGTCATTTCTTGCTCTGTGTTGTTTGGTCACAAGCTCCTGGTGCTTGACAAGCACCTCGGCTCCCCCTCTGCCTTTTGTTTGGTGAGACTCTGGCAGTTCTGAAATGAGTGGAAGGGAGGTTGCTGTGTATTAGGACTTGGCAGAAGAAGATCCCCCCCAGTCAGCAGAGATGCGTATAAAATTTGAAATGTGCTTTTTTTTTTCTTTGAGAGAGAAGATGAAAGCACCTTTCCACCAGAATATCTCCCAGCATCTCTACTTCACGCTGAGCGATTGCCTTGAGGTAGAGGAGAGCAGCATCGTGGCTCTGCTGTGGGTATCGCAGCGAGGAGTCGTTTGCTCTGCCAGCTGAACGAGTCTGGGGCAGCGATTGCAGCAAAACTCCTTTGGTAGTTGGGAGAGCTCAGACCTGGGATGGGTGGCTTCAGCCGGCTCTCAGTGTGGGTGAAACTTGCAGCCACCAAAAGTAGTAACTGGAGTGAGATTTTTTTTTTGTCCTTGCATCTGTCTCCTGGTCAGCACTCGGCTTGAACTTGGCCCTAAAGAATGGCCAAAAAAAAAAAGAAGAATTTTAAGGCTTAATGGTGCCTCAGGCTCCTGAGGACAAACATTACAGCTTGAATCCCCTCTGGGATGTGAATGCACTTTGGTTTCCAGGCTGTTGAGTGAAAACTACAATGCAGGGTGTTGCATCTATAGAAGAACATCAGCCAGGGGGTTCATCTTAACTTCCCCCTCCAGAGAAACTGGAAGAGAATGGCGTAGTTTGGGTGAACACGAGGAATTTATTTATATCAACCCTTGTTATTCGGTAGTTGGGGAACCCATTCAGCTTTTTGCCATCCAAAGTGGGAAGCCACCTCCTTGTGCAGCAGCAGCAGCCCTACCCTACACCAGCCAGCATCTCATTAGCAAATAAAATTGTTATTTTCGGGATAACACCGCGAGTTAATGTGATGAGCGCGTCACGAACCCCCGAACGTGCCGCATGCAGAATCGGGCGAGTTGCAGTGATGAATGTCATGCAAAACTCGGAGGCACTAATTGAAGGTGGTTTCAACAGAATATTCAATTAATGCTCTCTGCGTCGCAGACAGTCTGGAAAAGGCGCTGTTTTCTCCCGAGGATCTGTGTTACTGTGCAACAAACAGATGAAAATGAACCATTTTACGGCCTTCTAATTGAAAGTCGATGCACCAGTTTTATTAAAATTTTCATGGTGGGGGGAACTGGATGCCTCAAGGGCCCAGTAATGGGATGAATAAGCTCCTTCTTCTCTGCTGCCTCACATCTAGCCCCGGGCAGAAGCGACTGAAAGTAAATGCCTGAGATATCCCTGGTGGGATCTGTGGCCTCGGCATCTCTTCTTGTGCGCGCAGATCTGTTTTATCTGTGTCCGCCGCACCTTCGGCGCACCCTTGAGAGGAGCGAGGATGCCTGGGAAAAACGGCTTTCATGGAACAAAGTAGGGGACTGTTGGGCAAGGGGGGCAGGGGGGAATGATTTTTCCCATCCTTCTTTGTGGGCAGAGAATTTGGCGGCTTCTGGATTTGTGGCTTTTCCCCCCTTTTTTGGTGCCATTGTGCCACGTGCTGGGGAGCTGAAGCTTATTGGTAGGAGGATGGAGCAGGAGCTTCTCCTTCATGCTCCATCCTCTCTCCAGAGCAAGCTGGTGGCAAATGAAATAATTAACTTCTTTCCCCCCCCCCGCCCCTAGTCTGGCCTCTTGTTGTCCTGCAGCACGCTTGGCTTCTCTACATTTTCCAGCCAGGGTTGGCTGCCTGGGCAGCTGCATCTCTTCCCAGCCTGCCTTGCAGAGTCCTGGCAGCTCTTGAGGGCTCCAGGAGCCATTTGTTTCCTCCCTCCAGCGTGTTACCAGCTCCTCAGTTGTCTGACCTATCAATTCCTGAAGGTTATTGATGTCAGTTACTATATTTATTAAGCAAAACACCCAGACCAATGTGGTCATCATTTCCGGTGCTGTTTGGGCAGGAGGAAGAGGCAGGAGGAAGATGCTCTCCATACAACTTCCAAAAATCTGTCCCTTTGCTGGCTGGCGCCTGGAAGCTGTTAACTGAGACCTTCCGTGGCGTTGTGTACAGCTACTAATTTATGCTCTTGAATCCAGTGATGATTTAGCTATTTCAAAGCGTTATTTATGATGAGTTCCTATACTTGCCCTGGTGATAGCGTTGTGATAACGGGAATTTACAGTTCTCTCCAACAAGAGACCATAAACCAACCGGCTGGATATTTTTTTGTATTCCTACAGGCCTAATTTGTAACATAAAGCACTTAATAATTGTTATTAATGAACCTGCTGTGGTCGGTCTATAGACCCAGCTGGAAATCACATCTGCTATCGGATTTGCAGCAGAGTTGAGGGAGGCGCGAGCAGCTGACGTGGCCGGGAGGAGATGGCTTCAGCTGGCCAAAAGAAGTGCCCGTGGATCAACGGGAGCCGTGCTCAGGCTGTACGGTTTTGGGGGAGAATCATGGAAATATTAAAATGGGAATGGTTGCTGGGTGAGGAAGGAGTGTTGTAATAGAGGGGGCTGGGGGGGGGGAGATGAAACTGCCGGTTTCTTAGGGACAGGGTATTTGGGACAATTAAATGCGTGTTGATAAACAATTGCCAGGGACTTTAGTAAACATCCTTAGGGATTTTTATGCTCATTCCTCACTTGAACGGAAAGCAGCCAAGATTTTTACAGCCAGCTCATGATTTCTGACTGGTTCCAGTTTCAGCTCTTCAACCTGGGATGGAAAGATAACGGATGCTTCTCATTTTTCCCCACCTCTCCCACCGGGTTGCGTGTGACCTTGAGGAAGGCGTTTAATCTTCATGCGCCTCGGTTCCTGGCTGAAATAAGGCGATGCTGTAGTCCTCTGGGCTGCAGCCAAAATGGTGTAAAGATACAGGCAGCGGAAGCTTTATTGGCAATATCTTTTATTAAACCTTGCAAATCTGGCTCTCCGTATTCCCTCCCGTTTGCTTAGATTTTGGGATATTCACTGACTCGGGATAACGGGCTCGGGTCTGGGTGGAGGCGTCTTCATTCCGGGTATAGAAACAACAAATCAGAATATATATATTTTTTTTTTGGAAGGCGTACAGATGCTTTCAAGCAATGATGTCAGTAATTAGATGACTTCAGAGGATTTAATCATCCCAGCATCCCCCAGCTAAGCCCTCATCTCCTGGTCCCCAACCCCGTGCCTTGTCCACGGCGGCTGAAATGAGGTAATGCTTTGAAGCATCACGAGCCCATCTCGGCAAGGAGGAGACTTTGCATAATTGGTTTCTGACAAGGCCTAAAATACTACTTAGAGTTACAGGGCTGAGTGTTAATTTATGCCTGTACTCCTCAGCGTAACTTTGTTACGTGGCGGTGTTATTTACGAGGCGAGCTCGGATCTGTTGTGTGTTGGTGATAGCGCCGTGATAATGGAGATGGATCGCTCGTTGTGGCAAGAAGCTATAAAAGAAATGGGTAGATGTTTCTCCGCAGTTATGGACTTAATTTTTTAATGTGAGATACGGTAGCGATTGGAAGCGATGGGATCTGATAGTCGAGAGGAAGCAGGATGGCCGAGGGCTTGGGTTTCTTGGTGTGGTGTGGGGTTTTTTTTTGGTTCTGTTTTTGTATTTTGAGAAATTGTCTTTCTTCTGGAAGATGCTTTTTACTTCCTGCTGAGTCTGCTGCTTCTCCCAGCATTTTAAGTGACTTGAAATCAAAATAGCAGGGTATTAACTTCCCACTTCTCTTTGTTTCTCTTAAATGTAATTCTCACATTTAATTAAAGCTTAAATCATATAAAAAATTAATCCTCTATATTTAATATGATAAAAGTTAGCCTAGGAGTGAAACAAATTGTGTTTGGCTGCAGTCGTTTTGATGTTTCTTGATTATTTCAAGCATTTCCACTTGAGGGAAAGGGTGATTCCTCTATCTTCGTTCGAGGAGTGAATTTTGAAATACGTTGATATTTTTATGCCCTTCCACTAGCAAAATTCTGTCATCAGCTGTGAGTTTCGGCTTTGTTTTGAATGGGAACGAAACGCTGGGTTTTCAGACTCCTTCAAAACATTACAGGCAGGAGCATATCTTGGTTTTGCATTAGCTTATTTATGTCTTACTTGACAAAGCACAACGGGAAACAATCGAGGGGAAAAGAAGTCTGAGGTTCAAGTTGTTTCGAAACAAAGAATGCAAATACCAGATTTCTGAGGAGTATCAAAGCGAGATGATTCAAAGTCGTCAGATGTTCTGTTTTCTTTCCCCTCTCTTCTGTGAAATGAAATTTTTGCAGAAAAAGACCTGACTCCACAGAGCGTTTCACTTCCAACAAATCTCATTTCTCTGACGGAAAGAGGTTCCATCCCAGCTTTTTCCAGTCAGACCTGCAATTTACCCTTTCCCGGGCCAGATTTATTCCTTCTCTCAACATGTTTCCTTGTAATCGAGACGGCCCCAAAGCTCTGGGAAAGGAATCAAAACAGCCTCGGGTACTTCAAAGGCTGGAAGTCACTCTGGCACGTCCTGTTAGATGTCCTGCGACAACCAATCCAGCGTGTGATGTGACCCCTTTCCAGGTGTCCCTGCCTCTCTCAAAGACCTTAAAAAGAGCCCTGATAGACTGAACTCAACTTCTGCTTAAATCACCTGCCTATGATACTTTCCCTGTGAAAATGCAGGGGTCTGGGGGATATGAAAGGCGCGTGAGCCAGATGAAATGAGAAGCAAGGGGAAAGCAAGCAACACGCACGGGCAGGCAAGGTGTTAGCGAGATGGAAAGAGGAAAGGCTTTACTGCGGACCATAAAAGCCAATATGAAGCCATCATGCTGGACATAAAGCCAACAATTTACCGACAGCCCCATGGCAGTAAATCAAGGCTGAGCTCCATCTGAATATTAGGCGTGCTGATGTGTGGGTTTCCTAGGCGGCTTGGGATGGGGGAGAAAAGGTGTTTGCGTGAGCAAGAAGGTCGGTGTGCTGTCAGAGGAGAGAGTGCGGGCTAAATATGCGCAAAACTGAGGCTCACCCCGGCCGCGTCTGCAAGAAGCAGGTCATGGCTTCATGGGGCAGCCTGGAGAATGAAGTGAAACCGCTCGTTCTTGGCTTCCCCACAGGCTCTGCTGTGTATTCGTAACTTCCTGGGGGCTACTCGTGGGAGTAAAACTACATCTGTGCTTGGGTGTGTTGAGGGATTAGAGTAATGCCCATCCAGAAGTGGAAGAAGTCTATTGTTTAGTCTGGAAATCTCATCCCGAAGTGATGTAGAGGATGCTTGTTAATATTCTCTCCGAAGGCTGTTCGTGATTCTTCGCTTCACACATCGCATTTAAAAAATTTTCTTTAAACTGCTATCACTTAAAATCTTCTTAGCAATTATGGTTGTTTAAAAAAAACCCCAAAAACTTGAAGAAAATCCCCAAGGTCAGAGCAGTCTCATCTTTATATGGATTGCAATAAATTACTTCAAGTCTATTCATAGGATAGGGAAGACCTTTTTATGTGGGAAGGATCATTATAGAGTTGCCAGGTCGTTAATTACAGTGGGTTCTTCTACTTGCTATGTGAGTCATTTCCACGAAGCAGCTCAGATCGCGGTGAGAGATAATGCAGTAAAAAGTGCATTAAAATGCTTCAACTGTCCTTTTGCTCATATCTGTACATCAGTCGGAACGACAACTGATTCAGAAAGGGCACTGCCAATTTAAATCAATAAATTTTTACTGGTGTGGCTCTGGCCCGTGTAGACATTTCGAATCAAGGCTGGGGTGCTGGTGGCGTGTCTGTTGTTGATGCTCAGAAGTGTTAAAGTTTAATAGACTCTCCGGTCCCATCCTGGCTGGCTGTCATGTTGGTGCAAATCCAGAGTCGCTCCACAGCAGCCAGTGGAGCGATGCAGGTGCAGGAGCAGAATCTGGCCCTCTGTGCCTTATTTACCACTCCAACCACCTGCTTTAGGAGATAAAGCAGCTGCTATCTTTCGGGCTTTAAATGTGACATTCAGCCAGTTATGTGCCTGGTCCCCTCATCACTTCAGATGCTTGTTGATTTTTTTTTTCTTAAATGTCAGAAGAGTTTTTAAACTTCATTGGCATTCGGCTGCCAAGCTTCGGTGGAGGCGCCGTCACCTCCCGCGTGGCTCTCCCGTGAGGTCTGCCTGCCGAGTCCTGTCGGCGTGCGGTTGTCTATTAAACTGTCGAGGTGGGGGGGAATGAGTCCTCTCCTTTACCTACAGGGAGAGACTTTTTTTTTTTTTTTGCTGCTCTTTACCTCTCTTAATGCCATCTGCTCTCCTAGGCACTGGTGTGTGGCTGGGGATGGGCTGTTGCCACCCCACTGTCCTGCCATCCCACGATGGCCAGAGAGGGGACCGGTAGATAAAAGCAGCTTTGGTTTTTCTTAAGCTGCTTATTCTTAATATAGTTGCCAAAATATTTTTCAAGGGAAAACTCAGCCCCCTTTGTTTTTTTCCTCCTCAAGTTCCATCAGACTAGTTGAGTGGTGGGGAGCTGCCTTTGCTTTCAACTCGAGGCATGGTCCTTCTCCTCCTCTTGCCTTGGTGGTGATAGCATCAGGAGGAAGAGGAGGCTTCATCTTCCAGCCTTGCTTTCCAGAGGGATTCCTCATGGTGTGTATGGCAGGGAAAGAGTCAAGGGAAAGCCCTTTGAAGCTCTTGGCTGTCTCTGCCCTCTCTCTGTGCCTCTTGAGAAGCCTGTGCAGAAATGCAGGTTGTCGGGAGGAGACTGGTTGGTATGAGAGAGAAATAGCAGCTTGTCCAAGCAGATCCAGAAGGTGGTGTGAGACCCTGGGGCTGCAAGGGGAATCCATCCTGGATTTGGCTCCCAGGGAAAGGCTTGCATAAGGTGGCTTCAGGTGAATGCAGGCACATCTCCTCTGCTTCCATCAAGCCCTGAGCAAGGTGGGGCATAGGATTATAGAATGGCTTGTGCTGGAAGGGATGTTAAAGTTCATCTCGTTCCAACCCTCCTGCCATGGGCAGGGGCACCTCCCACTACACCGGGTTGTTGAGAGCTTGTCCAGCCTGGTCATGAACACATCCAGGGTTCAGGTGTCCACAGCTCCTCTGGGCAACCTGTTCCAGCATCTCGCCACCCTTAAAGAACTTCTTCCTAATGTCCAATCTAAATCTACCTTGCTCCAGTTTAAAACTGTTGCCCCTTGTCTCCTATCACCACATGCCCTTATAAAAAGTCCCTTTCCTCTCGTGGCTGGGAAGGCAGCCCATCCCAGGCCACCCTCTCACAAGGTCTCTAAGCCCCAGTGGTTTGCCAAACCTTCGTTAGTGGGTCTACGAACCTAGAGGAGAAGTTTCCCTTGCCTGGCAAGAGCCATTATCATCAGCATCGTGGCTATCTGGAACAGTTAAGTTACTGAGGTCTTCAAAGCAGAGCTGATCAGTAGCTGCTTTAATTCAGCATTACTTTGTAGGCTCCAAGCTTTCTATCGGCTGGAGCTCATCTCAAAGCTGGAAAATGGTGGTTTTCCTAAAGCTTTGGAGACAGATGTGTGGATTGTGAGTAACCGGAGGAGGAAGCAGCACATTGTACGGCTGCAGTGTGCCGGGCACTGCTCCTGTGTGGCTCGAGCAGCGTTTGCAGCAGCACCAAAGTGCCTGACCCCAGTTCTGCTCTCCCTTCTCTAAAGGGGCAGGGTGGCCGTGGGGCAGCCACAAATGCGCTGTGTCTAATCATGAGCTCAAAGCCTTGGCTCTCAAACCTTCAGCCTCTTCACAGTCTAATTACAACTTGCCTGGCACATTGGCTGCGATGAGCAATGAAGATATAATCACTGCTGTTGTTTGTCCTTCCCGGCTCCAGCTGTTAAAACAATTCCTCCTTCATAACCCAACCAATTTCATGGCTCTAATGTGTCCCCACCGCTCCCGAATCCCGCGCGTGAGGAGCCACGCACCAGAATCTCCATGAAAGCAGCCTATTTCCTGCATGAAGCCCGTGAAATTGGGGAAGATAATATTTTCAGAGCTGCTGGTACCCTGATTGCATGTTTGTTTGAAATGACAGTTTATGTTGTCTCTCTCTTTCATTAGGGAGGTTCAGCGATCGCGATGTTATTAACTAACAACAGCACTCACTGCATATAAACATGATTCCGCAGAGACACTCCAAGGAGCACTTGAAGGCAGAGGGGAGGGAGATGGAGAAGGAAGAGAGATGCGATGCTTTTTGCCTCTTGTCTTGAATATTTTTCCCTTTCCAGAAGAGGGAAGGTTTGGAAGAGATTTTTAAATTAGAAGCTTGTGAGAGTTGCAGTTTTGTACCGAATCCCCCGAGGGGAAGCGTAGAGCTGACTCGCCAGCATCAGATGGCTGGTAGCTACTGCAATGCTGGGCTCTGCCAGGGCTCGAGGACTTCCAGTGGGCCAGAAAGCTGCTCTCTGTGTAGACCAGTTTCTTAAAGCTGGGTCTGAAACAACACCGTGCATCTCCAAATGCTTGCTGCGGGCAGGACGTGGGCTCCGTCAGCCACTCCTGCCCTGTTCCCCCAGCAGATCCAGCCTAAATTATCCTACAAAGGGGGTTGAGCTGTGCCTAATGAGATGCAATGTGCCTAGCTGCAGCTGTATCCACCTTCCAGTGTCTGTAACATCTCCTGAAGCTCCACCTAATACCCCTCGCAGCTCCAGCTCTGCTCCAGCCAAACGCTGTCACTTAATTAACAGACCATGACTCCATCCCAGGCAGGCAGGAGCTGAAGCCTCATCACCAGCCCTGTGAAATCCCCTGTGACAGGGGCTGCTTTGTGTGGTGTCTGCAAGGAAAGCCAGGGCTGCAGGATTGTCTTCTCTTGATGCTGTTTAGAGATGGGAATCGGCACAGACTAAGGAAACTGTTGCTTGGGGCAGGGGGAAGAGAGAGAGAGACCTTTCAGGCTGTGTATGTTAAGGGTGTTATTGGGTGCCGAGTTGGAGCTTTCATGGACAATACCCCTCTCAAAATACCAGCCAAATCCCAAGCCTGGAGCTTTCCAGGGGGGTGCCTTGAAAGCTCCTTGCCCCAGAAGTCTTGCCGTGCAGCCTTGGGTTGCAGGAACAGCATCTTCCCTAGGGTCTTCTGGCACCATGCTAAAAAATAGGTGTCTGGGGACTGGAGGCTGATAGTGGGGGTGAAAAAAAGGTGTGGAGCTATGGCAGTCACCCTTGGAAATACCAGAGAGAAGCAGCACTCGCTGCGGCAGGAGCTGTGGCTGATGGATCCCTTGCTGGGATTGCTGAGAAAACAGAGGAGATGGTTCTACCATCAGGACTGGGGTTCTGTTGGAGAATTTTGCCCTTGTATCTCTCCTGTCTGTGTGATGGAGGAATGAGATGAATCGGTTTGGCGTGTGCATCAGCACCCAACCTGCGTCGCGGATGTGCTGCTGATTTCCCATGCTGCTGGTGCTGCCTCTTATTAAACATAAATAGCTGTGAAATGGACTGCAGGGGGGAAGGGGGGGGGTATCTATCCTGAGGTATGGAGCTTGCTTTAAATGGAGTCAGAAAAGTTGCTTATAGCCAAGACTGCCCATTAGAAGATCCTGTTTGCAGCGAGTTAACTCTTCGCCAAGCGATAATTGTTCAGGCTAAAAATTTCCATGCTGTAAGTCTGCCTGGGGCTATATGAAATTGGGGGAGAGAGGGTGGGTTTTGGGCTGCTGGCTGCTTGGTTTGGGTTTTATTTTTTCAATAAAGTAACTTAACAGAGCTGAAGAGATCCAGTCTCTCCATCAGATGGAGGCAGAGACTTGGAGTTTGGCAGGGGGATGCGCAGGCTGTGCAGAGGCTGAGATTGAGCAGTAGGTAGGAACAGGGAGAGGAGCGATGGGTCTAGCGAGAGACAACTGTCTGATTTCATTTACTCCTGACTCATAAGCAGGAGGCTCTGCTGTGGCTCTAATAGCTGCTGTCTTGCTCATCCCCGTATGGGCTGGTTGGTTAATGCGGTTCTCCTGGCTAGACAGAGAAAATGTTCACGAGAGATTGTTAAAGGAGCTTGATTAAAGGTATAGCAATTTAGGAAATGGCAGAAGGCTTCTCATTCAGCCTTAATTTGGCCATTTGCATGGGTTGGTTCACCGTGATTGTTTTGAATGATGTAATTGGGTGTTATTTCCTCTATGGGAGCGCTTTGTCTGTTGTGAGGATGTGTTGGGAGCTGTGGTGCAAACACCCCTCCCCGGGTTCTGGTTTGTCTCCGTCCTGCCTGCAGGAGTAACTGTTGACAACAAAAACACAGGAGACATCCTTGGATGCTGGTTTCCAGTCAACATGTGCGTTAGGGACTTGCTGAGCTAGATGGGGAGATTCTGCCCCCAACACCTTTTCTCCCTAAATTTCATTTCTTCCTGACCTTGCCCACACTGGTACCTTTCACAGCGTCCTGTGGCAACAAGTTTGATGTGCACAGAATAATAAAAAAGTCTTTGGTTTTGCACTGAAGCCTGCAAAAACCAGTCTCTGAACTTCAGAGCTGCTCATCCCTCATGGGATGGAGCGGAGAAAGCCCGTGAGCTGCATCCCCTCCCTGGGGAGGGATGCTGGGCCGTGGTGGTACCCGAGGCCCCCTCCCCAAAGGCGAGGTGCTGGGCTGGCGCGGTGCAGTGGAGCTGGGCGGTGTGAATGCCTCCCTGCGTGTGCCAGCTGATTAGAAAGCAGAAGAATGGCAAGAGAAAATGAAAATGGGAAGGAACTTGACAGCCCATGGAGAGGTATTTCAGCTGCAACACAAAACATTTGGTGGTAATTATAGAATAACCTTCATTTAAATGCAAATAAGCCTGTAATTAAGATAAGGGCTCTGTCATTTGCCAGTATTTCTCCTTCCCTCCCTTGCCAGCCATGGGTTTTGAGATGTTCCCCATCTCACTGTGGTGCTGCCTGTTTGTCTGAGGGCTCCTATGGTTGAGGGATGGTGACGTGAGCAATAGAAGAAACCACTTCTGCTGCACTTTGAGCCTGTCCCAGACAAGCAGGGGAGTCTGAGATGGAACCGCCTGTCCTACTTGGACCCCATGGCTGACAGCTTCGGCTAAAACCCTCACTCCAAATGCTTCTCAACTCTCCAAGGCTTGAATGCTGGACTTAGGCTGTGCTTAGACATTGCTGAGAGGCAGGTCTTCTCCATGGGCCATGCTGGGGTTGTGATGTTTGGCAGAGGCTGCAGCAGCAGAGCTCCTCTGGCACGTCCTGCTGCACTTGAGGGATGAGCTGGGAGTCCGGTGAGATGCAGGTGGTGTTATGGAAAGTACTTCCCATCTTGCTCGTAGCTAGGACCGGTCTTTGCTGAGAGAAAAAGATGTTACCTTTGGCCTTAACCACTAAGAACTTGATAGAGAAGAGTTGGTAGGTTGAGCTGGAGCAAACTGAACATCCATGCCCAGCGCAGGGCTGGTGGACAGAGTGTTACCACGTAGTAACATTTAGAAGCTCCATCCTGGAAGCATCTATGTCACAGCACTGAAAAAAATGCAGATGGTGACTTGTAATGCTTGGAAATGTCAGTGTATGGGGAGGCAGCACCCTGCCATTGCTTGCTGGGAGCACTGGCATGGGCAGCAACTGGGCTTGCACTGGGTCTCCTTGCTGGGGAGGGAAACCAGAGTGCTGGAAACAGCCATTGCTGGAAAGGTTAGCCGGCAACCTTTGCTTAAACTGTCTCAATCTGTAGGAAATGTTATCTCTCTGCCCGACTAAAGACATGTGAGTCGAGGGAGCGGAGATGCTCCCGGGTTGTATTTATCTAGCCCCTTGAAAGGGCGTTTGAGGAATTAGCTCGGCAGCTTAGGAGAACTTTAATGTTTCGAAAAGTGGCTGGTTCCGTGTCTCCGCCTGCCGCTGCGTGTCACCTGCCGTGGAGTATCTCCGTAGCAGGCATGGCCTGGTTAAGAGGAGAAAAACTCCTCCTCCCAGTTGGGCAAAAGCTGCCAAACTCCCCGGTATTGCTGGTGCCCCTTCCAGCCTGGGCTCTTCCCCCCTCATCCCGCTGGGAGCAAGCAGCACTGCCTGGATCCATCCCTCGGAGCTGGGAACGGGCGATGTTCTGGCTGAGCCAGCTTCCCCGAGCCCATCTGCATTGCAGATTCCCATGAAAATGATGCCTGGTATATTCATGTATTCCCTTTTTCTTCTCCTTCCTTTTCTGGAGGCTTCAGGAGGTGTCAGGGGAGGAGGAAATGCAGGCTCAGACCCCATTGCGGTGGCAGCAGAGGTGACTTCGGCGGGCTCCAGGAGCAGGGTCTGAGTTGGTTTCTTGGGATGATGGTGGGATTTGGGAATTACAGGGCTGAGACCTTGCAGCTGCCAGACTTTCCTGTTCAGTGCCTCTTCCTGGGGATGGAGGGAGAAAGGCAACCAGCAGCCATTGGAAGGGGTGCTGGTGGAGATGAGATACTTTCCTCTGGGCTTCCCCAGTAATGTGTCTGCAGGGGAGAGCAGAAGACCTTGTCATCTCTAAGATGCAATGCTCAAGAGGTCACATTCCTCTTCAATACCAGCAGTGGGATTTGCTCCTGAGACTGCTGAGCTGAGCAAGGGAGTCGGAGAGGCTGGAGCGCAGGTTTGCCTTGCTTGGAGAGGAACAGAATTCCACAACCTGCTGGCCCAGATGGTTTCTGTGCTCCCAGCAAGGTCTCCATCTGTAGAGAGATCGTAGTGGGGGAGTGTCAAGGTGCAATTAAACAGCAAGACACATCAGCAGGGCCTGGGGCTGCTCAGGAACCAGCCCAAAGGAGGAGAAAAGGGACAAGCAATTTACTGGTGAGAGTGTTCCTGAATATACAAAGAACTTGTCAATATAACTCTGCTTTTAATATTTGATAGTGGCCTATGAATAATTCACCTCCGTGTACAGCCAGCTTGGTGACCTCAGAAGAGATGTTGCCTGCACTGGGTGAGCAGAGAGTGCATGGACTGGAGATAAACGCTTGCTAATGGTAAAGGGGACAAAGAAACCCCCCCCCGGGGAAAGAGTCCCTGTGCTCTCTTCCCACTGCCCACGAGATGGCAGACGGTGCTCACGCAGGCACCCACACCTCAGCACCCACCACCTGGGGGCTGTGAAACCTCACCTTGGTCCCACGCTGCCCAGCTTGCCACGCACTTGATGCTTGGGGCTCCTTTAGCACACCCGATGTCGTGACTTGCTGCTGCATCCCAAAAGGTGTGAGAAGCTGAAGAAGCTCAGCGCTTTGGTCCCCTGCAGATGGGGAGGAGGGGGTAGGATTACTTCTAGAAGCTAGATTTGATGCTTGGGGAGGCCAAGGTCCTCAGAGGTGGCTCCTCAGCTGGAATGCCTATGCTTGGGGTCCTCCCAGAGACAAAATGGACCCTTCATCAGCTTATTTTTTGTAAGATGGAGACAATATCTTCACCAAAAGAGTTGTCAAGCATTGGAGCAGGCTGCCTGGAGGAGTGGTGGAGTCACCACCCCTGGAGATAGTTAAAAGCTGCGCAGACATAGTTCTGAGGAACACGGCTCAGTGGTGCCGTGGCAGTGCTGGATTGATGGCTGGACTCAGTGATCTTAAAGGTCTGTTCCAGCCCAAATGATTCTGTGATTCTAAAGCTCGTTCCCTCTTGTAGGCTGGCTGATGGACCTGCTCACAAATGCTGATCGGGGGCCTTTAGCACGGTGATGGCCATGGGAGGGGAGCCCCCTTCCCCTGGGAAGGCGCTGCCTGTAATGCTGGGAGGGGTTCCCATCACCAGTAGGTCTCTAATTGCGCTCCCAGGCTGAGCGAACGTCTCGGTGTCAGTGCTCCCGATGCTTTATTGATTCCTGCCACTTGTAACACTTCATTTTCTCCATTTCCTCCCACTCTGAGCAGCTGGTAGAATTCTTTTTTCCCCTTCCTTCCAGCTTCTCTGAAATCACTTGGAAGGTTTATTTGTGATTTCCTACGCGTTCAATCTGTATTGAAGCTGAAAAACAGTTGTGAAGGGGCTCAACTCGGTACCGGCCTGCAGAGGGGAGGGAGGCAGGCCCTGGGCTAGGCGGGGGGGGGTATTTGGGGCTGCAAGGAATGGGATGTGGGTCACTCTGTCTGAGGTGCAACCCCATCCCTTGTCCATGCCAAAACTAGCCGAGGAGGCCACTGTCCCCACCCCTCCCATGCTGCACAGCACGGCAGAGGGCAGCAAGCCCCTGCTAAGCCGGCCCCTCCCGGGGTACTCCCCCCTTTGCTTTGCCCCTAATGCTACAATAGTTCATGTGCTACAAACAGGCCCAATTACAGTATTGATCTCCTACATGCTGGGAGCTGATTCTAAGTCCCTCCCCAGCTGGCTTGGTAAACAGAGCTCTCCATCAGCAGGCACTTCATGAATGTCACGGAGCAACTTTCTCCTCATCCCCCTGTGGGCAGAGTGCTGTCGGGAGAAGGTGAACCACCTCGTGAAGAGTAGGGAGAAATTAGATCAGCCTTTCCCCAGTTACCAGATGTTTGCCATGGTCTTAAAACTGGATTTATTTGCCAAAAAAAAAAAAAAAAGAAATGCGGGGGGGGGCCTGCAAGCAGAGGGTGGATGGTGATGTCCCATTTATGGTATGGGGTGGTGACTTGGTGGTACTTCACAGGGCTTCCTGTTGCCCATGGGTTACTTATATGCACTGCTAAGTGAGTGCTGCTCGCCAGAGAAACCCTTTCTGGAGAGGGGACAGAGCTGGTCCTTGCGCTGGGTTAGGAGGAAATGTGCTCAGGATTCCCAGTAATGCAGCCAGCATGTGTTGGTGGGGGTGCAGAGTTGATCCAAACCGGGGGATCCAGCTTTTCTTGCCTTGCATCATGTTACCCAAAAGTGAAATTACATGCTCTGCCCTCGGAGGGTTTCACCATCACGAATCTTGTGTTTGGTTTTGCTGTAGTGAGGAAGGGAGAACACCGAAGGTTGGTTTGGTGTACGCCAGCCTTTGTGTTCATGGCCGAGCCAAAATAACCCATGACTCGCAAAGCTCCGGCTTCGGGATGGTCCTTGAGGGCGGGGGAGCTCAATGTCCTCCCTGGAGTGCTCCAAGTTCAGAGTAGACATGACGAGACCAGTGTGATCTGTAATTGTGGAAGGGCCCAGGGGCATCCTTCGCTCCCTGGGCTGAGATGCTTGAGGAACGGAGGAGGGCGGTACTGCTGCCATGCCTTGGTGGTGCAGGGTGACCTGGTACCTGCTGGTGGAAGCAGCTTCACATCCCTGAGCTGTTCATACTCATCATCTGAGTGTCGGCGCACAAGGTGATAGGGACAAACAGGGAAAGGCAAACCCTTGATTTCGGCTTCTAAGTGTACTCTTGGAGTTGTGTTCCCATCCTCCTCTGGAATGGGTTGAGTTGACCTTAGCTTGACTCCTGGTATGTGTCTGGCTTAAATTATTACTAAACAACTGTGAGAAAACTGTCCTGAATGTGAGATGAAGTGGGTGACATTGTATATTTGCGTCTGCTTGGCGATGAGGTCCTGCTCGAGCTCCTTCAGGGTAGGAACGTGCTGATGGTCTGACTTCAACCATGTTGCTTCCTACCTACCACAGGGTGCAGCAGACTCTTCTCTGGCTTTGCAGGCTCCTTGAGTAGCAACAATAAGAGCAAGCCAAGGGGACAGCTCTCTCTTTTTTTGTGGGAGGATTTACCAGGAAGGCTAGCAAGGAAGGAGGATTTAAAACCCTATTTGTATTCGTTCGGTGTTGCAATTCGCAGCCAAATCGTGAGAGTTGGATGCCGAGCAAAATCCATAGTTGCCATAACAACCCGCAAACTATAATTAGTCAAAGAGTTTGAGGAGAGGGGTCCAAAGAACAAATGGGAAAAGGAGCCGCTCTTTGAGGGATGCTGATAGAGATCAGAAAGCCTGGTCACAAGCCTGCTACGGGAGAACTAATCTCTCCAGAAGCTGCTCGGTCTTTAGGCTCCCAGTGGAGTTGTTTGAAGCTGTATAAACTCTGGATTTTCTGATGTTTTCACTTCTAGAGGACAGAAGGATTAGAAACACCCCATGTGTTGAGGCTGTTGCTTTTGAGGTGGGATTGGTTTGCACTGGCAGAGCCGTGTAGGCTGATAAAGGGGTTGCAGAGTTTTTTCTTGACCCGAGAGGTGGGGTCTGGGATGTGAGGAAGAGCAGAGCTTAAGGAACCAGGCTGAGCGGTGGAAAGGACCCCTTCAGCTTGGCAGAGCGAAGGTTGGACACTGCCAACCAACCAAAACGCACGTCCCTGCATTGCCAGACAAATAAAACTCCCTGTAGAACAAGCAGC
Organism: Ceryle rudis; assembly: GCA_033439905.1. Lineage (NCBI taxonomy): Eukaryota > Metazoa > Chordata > Aves > Coraciiformes > Cerylidae > Ceryle > Ceryle rudis. The sequence continues at coordinate 45,430 of JAAGNO010012840.1, read as the reverse complement.
AAAGCTTCATCCGCAGTATTCTGACCGTCTGGTTCAGTGCGTGCCGGAAAGGTTGAGATGAAGTGTCTGTGGGTATGGGAGGAAGACACAGCCCATCCTCTGCCTGCTGAGCCCGCGTCCGTCCGTGCAGCAAAGTGCATCCCACCTTCTTGCGCAGGGCTGAGAAGCAGCAGAAAACAATTTGGTGGCAGTTTAAGTCAGGATTAGCAGAAAATCCCCTTCAGGGTCTCTGGGACGGAAATCCCCCATGAGTTTGGTGTGGATTTTTTATTCTTTTGGTCTTATTTGCAGCCTGGCCCAGTATGGGCTTCTCTGCTATTGGGTGTCCAAGGGTGCTGGCAATAAAACCAAGCATGTGTGGTGTGGGGAAAGGTAATTATTTCAGTGCTGACCCCGAGCAGCTCTGCCCCGGCTCCCTGCCCTCCTGCCCCTTGGCTTGCTCGTTTAGAGGAGGCTGTTCTCATGCATGCAGGGGCAAGAGCGAGGCAGGCAGCATCCACGTGGAATAAGTCATGCTAGCATGAAAAAAAATACCCATGGAACACCTCACAGACAGTATAGAACAAAAACTAAAATATTATAATATGTCTAGAATACAATAGAAGCAAAAATCTCCTGGCAGCAAACATTCATGCACTTGACTGCCAAGAAAAAAGGACCTTACAGAAGATGAGACATGAAAGAGATCCCTGCACAAAAACTAAAAGTTGGAACACAATAGTATATATTTCAGGCGTATGAAAAGGAAGTGCGACAGTAATACTAAGGAGACAAGATACTCTAACAGAACCAGGAGCTGAGAAGAGGAGAAACTCAATCAGCAGTGACACAGGAGGCTTGGAGAAGGCAGCTCTTTGAATGGATCGGAGTCCTTTAAAAAGGAAAAAAAAAAAAAGCAAGCAATCTTCCTTATTTATTTTATTTATTTATTCCCCCCCCCCGCCCCGGGAATTAATCTTTCTCCGCTTTTCTCAGCTTGTACAAGAACAAGGGAGCATGTGAATAATACATTGCCAAGACTAAAAAGATACAAGGGGCCGTGCGCGGGGCAGCTCGCGGCATCGAGGCGAATATTGCGCCGTACGAGGAGGACGCTGCTGGCTTTCGGCGGTGGCGAGGGGCGCGTGGGGCAAACGGGAGCTGGGAGGAGATGGGGAGTGGATCTGCTGCTGGGTGTGCTCCTCGGGGCGGACTGGGGGGTGTGGAGAAGGACCAGAGCAAGGGGGGGCTGAGTCTGCGGCAGCGCGGGAGCTGACGCTTGCATCTCAGCAGGGCTGGCAGAGAGGTTTGCAGCAACTCTTGCTGTGGTCCCAAGGATTTGGCATCTGTGTGGGGCTTGGGGTGATGTCTGCAAGAGCCCTTCAGATGGAAAAAGCCCCGGCATTGCCCATGTCAGTGCTGGGGGTACTGCCCACGGTGCTGCCAGGGAGGGATGCTCAGAGAGCAATCCCTGAGCTGCTTCCTCGCTGTCATCCCGGTAACAAGGAGGGAATTCCCAGCTGGGTGTCTTGAGCATCTCTCCCCTGTCAAACCCTAGCAAGGCTCTCTGCCTAGTCTTAGAACAATTATTTTTTTTTTTTTTGGTGTGCATACGTTTAACCAAAGAGATTATTTCTGTCCCACTGGAGTGACTCGAGCAGGTGCTTCAAGGGGAGGAACGTAGGACTGAGCTAAAACCGCAAGAGCTGTCAGTGCCTCGTCTCTCCTGGCCAGAGGAGTTGGTGCCAGAGCCGTACAAGAGCTGATTTTTTTAAAAATATTAAATATTCAAATACAGTTGAAGGGCTTAAGCCTGGAGTTTTCCTGTCCTTGAAAGGCACAAGTGCCCAGAGGCAGAGACCAGGGCTTTCCAACAGTTTGATGGCTCCTCTATGAGCAGCTAAATTCCTTTTTAATAGGTTGTTCTCTCTATCCAAGATCAGAGAGCTCGCCTTTCCCCTCGCTCATCCCTGGCAAGGCCCTGCTGACTGCGGTTCAAGCACATACGTTATTTTTAATGATGTCCTGTAACAAGAAGCCTCCTGCAATCATCCCATTTAGATCTGGAGCCTCTAAAGGACGGCTCGGAAAATCTGAAGCACCTTAGGAAGAAACGAAACCCTCTGCCAGGTATTTCCGTGCTATGGACCCGCAGCCATGAGATTGCAGCCCTGATGCCACAGCCAAAGGCTGGAGGAGGGGGATGAGTTTGATTATCTGTGATTTCCCCAATCAAGCATCATTTTGGAGCCCAGAGGGTGGCAAGGGAGTTGTTTTTTGCTCTGACCCAGCCATAGTCTGGTGCTGCTTGCCCTAAAGTAGGTGTTTGGCTGCAATCTCATAGGCTGACCAGCCTTCAGAAAGAAAATATTTAATTGAGAGTAGACTTCTATTATTATTTTTTATTTGTCTTTTCAAGGAGTGAGTCTGAGAAGAAAACTCTGGTGCTATTTTAGTTGAACTTACCCCAGAGGGCAGGGAGGGATAGGTAAGAATGAAAGGATCCCATTCCCAGGCCAGAAATTCCCAAGTCTAGAGCTAAATTCAGCTTGTTTCTCTAGCAAAGGGCTTGCTGGGGGTCTAATCTTACACAGCTCATGCTGAAGATGAGTCTGCAGAAATGTGAGAGACTGGCCAGAGCGAATGCAGCTTGTAGGAGCATCCTGTCCCTGGGGAAGGTCCCTGTCTGGCAACTGGGAACAGATTCTTCCCTCCTCTCCCAGGGGGAGCAGGGAGGATGGAGGGCTCAGGAGGCTGGGACCACGTGGATTTGTCTGGCTGTTACTCTGTTTACCTGTCCTAATGCTTTTTTATGGGGCTGCCATAAAAAACACTCATTAGACGGTGTTGATTTTCATTAATGTTGATTCACCAAAAGCTTAATCAATCTTCTGTGACCAACGACCCCGTTCCCAAGGGAGAACAAAGCTGTTGAACAAATTAGCCTTACAGATTGGAGGCAGAGCTTTGCAGATGCGACAGCCTGGGTACCAAAGCGGCCGGCGCGCGGATTCGTGTAACGTGCTCGGGAACAATGACACTCAGCTGCCTTTTTTTTTTTTTTTTTTGCCTTTTTACAATTTACATCTTGACTGAAACATGCTGGGCAAGGTGGCTCAGCCCTTCTCTTGTCTCACCTCCCCTGTTCCGAGAGTTGTTAATGGACTCTGCTGAGATGCAGACGCTCACCGCTTGCTACCTGGCTCCGCCGCAACGTCCTGCGGTGGCCGTCGAGTCCTCGGTCTCTCGGTGCCTTGCCCTTAATGATGAGCGTGTTGCTTTTCCTTTCTCCCGGGGGGGCTGCGAGGTTATAACCGCATCGATTGTAGAGGGGTTGGTGTTTTGCAGCGAGAGGTTGTTAAAAACAGCCGGCATCAAAGTGTACTTTTCATCTCTGCCAGACCAAACTGCGTGCGGTGTGCTGGCTGGGAGAGGAGCGGAAACGCTTTGAGTGTTTTCTGCAAATGGGATGGGAAATCCTCAAGCTGTACCCAGGGAAGGGATGAGATGCTGCTAAACACATTTAGGAGAGCTTATCCGGACCCCATGCTCTGAGAGCTGCAGGATCCCTCCTGGCAGAAAGGGATGGGATACGGTTGCGGGGAGCTGGGGAGGATGCTCTGTCCTGCTCGTGCTGGCTTAGGTGACATCAAACCAGTGCTGCTCGGAGGCTCTGCAACCTGTTCCTCACACTCCTTAGGGCTTGCAGGCCCACCGACTCCTTTCACACTGGCTGCTGCCTGGCCGTCAGGTTGGTAATGACTTTGCTTCTCCCTCCCGGGCTGGATTTGAATGGCTGGTCTGGAGGTGAAAGGCCCCCGTTCCCATTACCGATCCAATTTCCTGGACTTTTACCAGGTAGATAGGAATTGCCAGAGCGGAACAGCCTGATGGGCCATCGAGCCCAGTGTCTCCTCTCTGACAGCAGCTTGTGTTTGGCGTGTAATTAAAAGCCTTTGTACTATTTGACTTGTAATTTAGTGCCACGCCGCCACATACGTATCTCATTCAAGAAAGAATAGGCTCTGACATTTGCAAAGATGGAGACAAGTCCTCTTCCTCGCGTGCTGCATCTGTGGGGTCAGAGCCACGGGCAACTGCGGGGACGGTGTGTCCCGAGCGTGCATTTGGTGTGAGGATCAGCACACGGTGGGGGGAGGAATTGTGGGGAGAGTGGAGTTTGCAGGGAGTGGCGTTGCAGCTGCCGGTGAGGGGGAGTTGCTCTGTGATTTATTGGGTTGTGCTGCAAACAGAGATTAAGAAAAATGCCTTAAATGGTCCTTAAAAGCTGGCTTGGGTAGGAGAGATGAGCCCATATGATTATACCCTGTCTGCCTCAACGTGGGCTGGCTTGAGCCCCTTTCAGCTTTCATGCTGAAGTGGATAAGGAGGGTGCGCAGTCCCGTCCATCAGCTCTGCAGCGGGGACAGGACGGGGTGTGGGAGGCAGCACCCCATCAAGCCATGCTCAGAGGCTTTGCTTGCAGCCATCTGCCCACTCCCTGAGCCTTCTCAGAGGGGTCGTGTGGCTCTGCCGTGTGGTGATAGCCATGTGGGAGCTGGAGATCTGCTGTTCCCACATGTATATGGCACGCCGTGTATATGTGCTCTGTGGCGTGCTTGCCCTTGGCTGGTGGTGGCCACCCTCCCTGGAGGGCCTGTCCATCGCAGGAGCTGCATGTGCAGTGATGCAGAAGCAGGGCACGGGACCGGAGATGAGATGAGGGAGGATGATGGAGAGCTGGATGCAGAAGCAAGCCTTGCAGCTCTCAAATCACTCTGCTTAGGATCTGAAACTCCGAAACTTGATTTTTGCAGGACGGAGGTGATGCTGAAAACCTTCTTGCAAGGATGAAGCCCACCTCAGATTGCTCTGTGAGGGTTTGCATCAGCACTAGGGCTTGCCAAGCCCCTGCCCATAGGGGGGCCCTACTTAAGACTGATTAATTTGCCCACCCGTGTGCTAATCCCTCTAATTGACTGAACCTACAAGAAAACAAACCTGAGCTGATCAATAGAGAAATAATTTTGCAAATTGTGGGCATAAATCATTCCCGATCGGCATGTGTTCACGTTTGTTAATGAATAAACCAACCTAAATCAATTTTCTTTATTAAAACACAATTCTTTCATCTATTATTACTTTAGGCAGGCGGTGTGAGGAGGGAGTGGGACAGTGGCTGGGCACCTACCGCACGCTCGCTGGGCTGTCATCGGGGAACCACCAGCTCTGGTGTGGTCTGTGTGCCCTGGGTAGGCAAAGGGAGGGCAGAGCATCTTCTTTTGGGAAGCCATCTACCCAGCGAGCCAATGGGGTATTAATTAGCCTCGTTACTGCAGTATTTCCATCTGCAAGGAGGAGGTAAAGGACCCAGATGCTGTGTCGGTGGGTTGTGCCGCTGCTGTTGTCACCTGTGGCTTGTGCTGCGGTTCCTTGGCCTCTGGAATGGGATTTTGGTGGCTGGGTATTTATATATTTAATATATATTTTATATATCTGTG
>JAAGNO010012840.1:14015-24170 GCA_033439905.1 Ceryle rudis | reverse complement strand
TTCCGTCGAAGATCGTGCAGCAGGGCTGGGTGCCAGCGGGCCCCCGTCCGTGCCGAAGCCGAGCTCTGCGCCTCCCCTGCCCCGGGGGCCTTGGGTGAGCTCTCTGCTGCCGTTACAGCCGCGCGCGCGGGGACGGGATTTGATCCGGTGTAAAACGGGCTGCGACAAAGTCAACCTGTCAAAAACCGCTGAACAAATTTGAAATGGCAGGGTGACTTTATACCTCACCGGCGCTTTGTATCGTGTAACCGCAGGATTTTTTGATGTGCTACAAGAAGCCCTAGAGCTAGGCTGACTTGTGCTGTCAAACCCCGGTCCTCCCTGTCTTTTTTTTTTTAACTCGCTCCCCGTCCCGTTTTCCTCTGCAAACTGGTAGCTCGTGGCTAACTGGCAAGCTGCCCGGTGGAAGCAAATGGCAGGGGACGCGGCGCTGATGGAGGGAAGGACCCCCCAGCGCGTTTCTCAGGAGGGTGGCTCCATCAGACGGAGAAATCGCGACTCTCCGGCAAGATTGCTTTTCTGGGGTGGAGGGAGGGGAGAGAGCGAGCGCAATCTGCCTGCAAACGTGTGCGTTGGAGAAGGGAAAAAAATCAAACTGCTGTGTTGAGCAAAGCCAATTTCCTCTCGGACCGGGAGGCGGCAGGGAGAGGGAAGTGGGAGCTCAGATTGGTGCTTCCCGAGCTAATTGTATTGACAAAATAATGGAAGTATTTGTATGCGCTTGTTCTCGCTGTGTATAAACTATAGCAAATAGAAATCTACGCGTTTGGGTTTGGCTGTTTTGCTTTGGTTTTTTTTTTCTTTTGATATTGCTGTTCTTAGGCAACTTGGAGCTGGGAAATGATGGGAATTCTCTGCCCTGGTGGGTGAGCAGGAGACTTTATCTCCTGCCGTACTCCTGCCCTCACTGCCCAGGGATGAGCAGGGGGACGAGGGGAGGGATGGGGTTTAGTCCTCTGCTTGTGGCCCTGCAGAAGTCACACCCCATCTGTTGTCCTGACGATGCTGCTTAATTTAGAGGATGGCTTTTGATTAAGGAGTGCGAGCCGGGGTAGAATGGCAGCAGGAGGCTTCCCGAGCCCTTGGGCTCCGTGCAAGCGCAAGGTCCTGTTTCCAGCGGAGCTGAACCGAAAGGCTGTCCCGAAACACGTGGCTTCCGTACCTGCAGCAGCTGTGCTGCCTTCCCTCTGTCAGAGACACCGGCTGTGTCTGCTGGGGGTGCACTGCACTCTCATTTGGGGTGGTTTTTGCTGTTTTGTTTTTCAGCAAATCTGCTCCTTGAGTCCATTTCAGCAGCGTGGGAATCCCTTCCCTTCAGCTTCTCCTCTTTTATGGGAGGGCGGGTTGGTCACACGCTTGTGAGTGTGATGCTGGAGAACGGTGCCGCGTGAAGAGTAACTGCTTAACGTGCTTGTTGAGTCCCAGTCTGGGATCAGGCAGCCAGTATTCAGGCCATTTAGAGCCAGGGATGGATCCCCCATCTATTTCTGGTCGCTTGCAGTGTGTGTTAGCAGAGCTGCAGGTGTAGCTCTATGGGGCATCTTCTCATCTGGAGTTTTGGAGCCCAGATCTGAGCTGTTGCTGGATAGACAAGGGATCTTCTCCAGGGAAGCTTTGGAGCCACTTGAACAGGGTGGTCACTGTGAAAGTCTGCTTTAAGGATAGGGGGATGAAGAAAGAGAGCTAAATGACTGGTGCTGATTCTTTCCAGGCACCTCTGCGGGGTTTTTTGCAAGTCCTGAGCTCCCTTGTCCTCTGCCAGTGCTGTGCAGGAGGGAGCCCTGCTGCTGCACAGCCCCTTTGGCGTTTCCAGCCGCCCTCGCCGCCCAGCTTACCCAGGCCAGCGCTGGTAAAAGGACCAAGAACTTTGGAGACAGTACAGAGAAGCCAGGAGCCCTTCATAAAGTGTCACTGATGTGGAAATACAGGATCAAATGAGTAGCAATTCGTGTGTCACCGCATGACAGAACAAAACCCTCTACCGAGGAATTAAAGCCATAAATATCCTACAGAGCCCCTTCCTGCTAACATGTTCCTGACATCTGGAGTGGCAGCCCACTGGAACCTATCTGCTGTCAAAGAGCTGTTGCAATTAAGTCGTGAATGCAGAGGGGAGAAGGGGGAAAACAATTTTTTAAATGACTTGGCAGGTGATGGAAAACCAAAATACCCTTTTCCATTAACGCGAGCAAATTTACCTTAAAAGGAACTGGGTTAGAGACTAAGTAAGTTAATTGCCGGAGTCAGTCAGTCAGTTTTCGGTCTCCTTGGGGCCAGCGCGGGAGCGATGGAGGGTCTATGGTTGGGTTCCCACCTAGGTCTATGCTGCTGCAATATTTAACGCTTTCTCGGGCTTCTGTGCTCCGCCGCGGCTTGAGCGGGCAGGCGATGGGGTGGAAACGCGGCCGTGGCCGGCAACGGGGAGGCAGGAGAGGCTTTTAATGAGGCTGTGCTGGGTGGGAGCTCCTGAGGCTGTTGTTGTGTGAGAGGCACTGGGTGGTGCTCCCGTCGTGTGGCAAAGGATGGGGGGACTAAGCAGAGCTGCTGGGACTAGAGCAGGTACCAGAGTGGTGACTTCTGGTGCAATTAGCTGGAGTCGTGCCCTTGGGAAGCTGGAGGAGCGTGTCCCTGCACCTCGGGCTCTCCCAGAGCCTAATGGGTGCCAACAGTGAAGGCCTAGGGATCCCTCACTGGATGAGCATTGCCCCTTGCTCTTGCGGGGAGCTGAGGCTTGGAGATGGAAGGACCATGTGAGTGTCACTGTGCTATTGTGCCTGCTCGTGATTTGCTGTGCTCAAAGTCAGTAGTTTTTTTTTCTCCTCTGGCAGCGTAAGGAGGTGCTGTGCAGCCCCTTGCAGGCGGTCCCCACCCCGCTGTCCCTCCTGCACGGCAGGATTTCGCATGCCTCAACCTGGCATTAGCCACAGCATCCATCCAAACCTTTACCACCCTGCAGAGCACCACAGACATCCTGTGCAGGGCTGCCCAGCCTGTCCGTCTGTCCTGGCAAACGCCGCAGCGATGGTGCCTGCAAAGCCTCATTTGAATTCTGCGCGGCTGCTCGGTGCCATCCTGCTCGCTCGCCTTTCGGTGCTCCTCGCAGAGGTGGGACCGCGCTCGATGCGATTTGCATTTCTGGAGTTTACAGGAGGTGTCACGAAGCAGATATACTGGCAAGCTGCGTCTCGCAGAGAATTTATTTCGTCGGGGTTTCGCTCCCTCCTTTCCAATCTGGCCGGTTTGATTTCGATTAGAGCATCAAACTGCTCCGCTTAGATTATTACACACCAAACCCAACGGCAGGTTTTGTGCTGGGCTTGTTTTTTTCCTCCTCCTTGCCCCTCCGTTTGGCTCATCTCCAAAGGGCCAGCCGTTGTGAGACTGCCGCGTGCATGTCTTCGCTGGAAATGTTCCTCACTGGCCATCTAAAAATCAGGAAGCAGAATTGATCCCGTATGCCTCGGATGACCGGGCTGAGCTCAGAAATAACGAATCGCAGTTAATCGGAGGCTGAGAGGTTCAAAAGTGCTTTGGTGACTTTTTGCTCTTCATTTTATTTAAGTAAATGGGCACCCAGTTTCCAGAGGGGCAGTGCCCAGTCCAGTCTGAAGACTGGTCCTCTGAAGGTACTGGAGAAGCTGTTGGAATATCGCCAGTCACTTTTGGCTGCAGTTTGCCAAACATTAGATTATTCCCCCAGCAGCTCGGTCTTGATTAAACCATTTTCTTTAATTCCCCCCCCCCTCTTAATTTGCATGATCTGGGGGAGAGGACCTAAGCTGAGTAGCCTGCCATGAGTGGTCAGAGCTGCTCTCCTGATCGCTCCCTTTGGCTTTAAAAGCACTGACATTTTCTTCTCAGCCCCATCTGCTTCAGCACATGCTCTCAAGGGCTCTTTGGGAGGGTTGAGGTTTCTTGTGTCTGAAATAAGCACAAGGGCTGTGGCATCACCTGGAGAGGAGGGTGGTTCCTGCTTTCCTCCTGGGGTTGGGTCCATCTCAGAGGCAGGGGAGAAGCCCATCCTTGGAAGGAGCTCCTAGAAGTCCTCGTCTCTCCTTCCTTTCAGGCAGCTGTTGAGGGCTGATGCAATCTGGACATTTTCACGTGCTTTAAAAATAAGGAAATTTGTGGCCTTGAAAAACTTTCTTGGTGGTTCTGTAGAAGGAGAGAGGCTAGAGCAGCTCGGCCTGAGTCGTGCCATGCATGCACATGGCGTGGAGGGGCTGAGCGAGGAGCAGGGGTGGGGAGAAGAGAAGCCATGTGATGTTTTTTTTTCTAACCAGCAAGGCAATTGCAGGCTCGCTGCAGCAGTTTCAAGGGCAATGTCTCCGTTATACACCATCCAAGCTGTTCCTCACCAGTGCACCTGACCGCACCGTCCATCTCTAAGCTCAAAACACCCACCAAAATCAAACAGGACTTTACCTTCTCTTCAAACTCACCTTGCAGAGCCCACGCTGAAGCAGCGACTGGGTTGCTCGGGCTCTACGGCCATCCTCTTGTATTATTCTGGGTAAATAATGTTTAGTTTCTCACTCCGAGTGAACAGCCTCTGAGTCCGTGTGGTAATTTCAGGCCAGCTTGCAGCGCCTGGGAGTTTAACTCTCCAATTTGGCCTGAAGCAGTGCTGGACAAATTGCTCACAGCAACTAGTTTATTCACCCCCGAAGGCGGTTTTGTGCTGACCCAAGCGATCTACTCAGCACATGTTTTCAGCCAGGAAAAAAGAAATTAAAAGAAGAAAAAAAAAAAGGAGGCAAATCATTTCCAAATGGTGTTTTCTATAAAGCCAGCTATACAGACTTGTTGTTTTAGTTTTTGGTTTTTGTTTGTTTGGTTTTTTTTAAGGGATGGGGAAAGGAAAAAGCCATTTGAAAGCAGAGTATTTCAGCTGGTTCAACTGTTGGGGCTTGTTTTCAGCCTTGGAAACACACGTACGTGTTTTTAACTGACCTGTGATGTTGGTGGCTTGGTCTTTTGAGTTGTCAGGAGGCCAAAACAACCTGTATGGCTTCCCCGTGTGGGAAAATGGAGGGGAAATAGCTAAAATAGGAGCTATTTTATTTTGTACGTGCTATTGGAGACCCCTTTCGAGCGATTTTACATCCAGACCTGGATGATGCAGGGTCCCCAGGCATCATCTCGATGCTTTCTTTCAATGTGAACCACCACTGGCTTCTAAGGGCTAGTTTACCCCTTTTCTTCAGCCCCAAAGACTGAGGTCCATCCCTGCTCCAGCTGTTTGCTGGACAAGAACCAGCCTTGACTCCCTCGGGGTTGCTGCTCAGTGGTATTGAACGTTTGGCTTCTCCAGGAGACAGCTTTGGATGGCTATTTTGACACACAAAGCTGAAAGGCATCTCTGTCTCCCCCAAGCCCTGCTGGCTCCTATCACACACCCATTAGGCTGCCTGGGAGACTGGGAAGTGGCAGCTCCCTAATGAGAAAGGACCTGGAAACGCAGAGCGGGGGGACTGCGGCATCGTGGCAAAGTTTTCTGGGCACGTTTAGAGCACGGAGCCTGATTATTTAGAGACAGCTCTGCAAGTCTTTTCACCACATCTTACCAAGCAGAGCTGCTGTTTCCTCTAAGAAAGGCTGCTCAGATCTGCTCCCAAAACTTTATGGGTGTCCTCCAGCAAATGGGTTCCCCGGAGAGAGGCGGCTGCCGAGACGAGGAGCTTCATTTGAAATGGGTGAAACGCGGCGACAACGGTTCCGAGGAAAAAAGGAGAGCGGCGTCGATGGTTTTGTCTTATTTAATGCTGACATCCTGAGGTCAAGCAGCTCCTCTCCAAGGAAAGCACAGCAGCATTAGTCAAACACAGAAATCTCTGCCTTTGTAGTTGTGCTGCATGATTTATAAGCCACGGGGGTGTAAAAAGAAGTTTTTCTCTAGAAATACGAGGGAATATTTCCATCTTTTAGTCTCCTTGTTGCGTTCCCTTGCTCATTTTAACTTCAGTTTTACAACATCAAAGCGCTGGAGTTGAGCTCTCCTGGTACCCGTTTGCAGGCTTCAGTCTCCTACCACGTCTGGCTGCTAGCTCTTGCCAATCGTACGGCGGTAATACATCACACAGACACCATCCCACGTCCCCCTGGGTTTCGTTAAATGAGCACCTCCTGTTCAAAATAGACGGCGAAATACCAGTAATGTATATAACATGCTGCGTCATCTGGCACAGCAGCAAGAAATCTATCTTTGAGGCACTTGGAGATGAGTGACACGAGCTTTGTCGGTGCTCAGAGCACGGGGCAGATGAAATCCAGCTCTCTGCTGGCCTGGGGATGGAGGTTTCCTTCTCCAGCCCCAAGCCCTGCTGTGGTGTTAGGGGGATGCCAGGTCATCCCTCCCTGAGACCATTAAGGGACTGGGGTGGTTATTGCTGCTCTCACCTGGTCCTCCCGTTCAGTCTCGGAGACCAAACAGCAGCACGTGAACCGCTGACGGGGTCAAAAAGTAAAACTCTCTTTTAGTCGGGATTGCAAAGTGATGGAGGGCTTTGTTTCGTTCTGCATTTGCAACTCTAATGTATTCTTCCCCTGCACTCCCACCCACTCCTCACACTCAGCCCCAGACTTTCTACTCACATGGCTATCAGTGTCACTTCTGAAACATGTCTTTCCCTGAAAAGCCAGCTTTTCATCAATTAAACATTTTTGACCGCTTTTCTGAAACAAATCCTTTTATTAAAAAAAAAAAATAAATTATAAATTACTCTTACTTTCCAGCAAAGTTTTGGTGGTTTTACCTTAAAAGACTCCAGCAAAAAGGAGCTGGCTGAGCAAGATTTTGGGGCAGCTTTGGGCTGCTCCCGTGGGTGCCGTGGGGCACGGCCCCAAGCCCGGATCTTGTCATCGTTTCCATTATTGCCACTTAGTGCTTGTGCAAGTCACTGGTAGGGTGGGTTGGAGAGGACTGGGATGGAGCAGTGAGTACTGGGCGCTTCTTGCAGCGACTGGCAAGCGTGGGCAGATAAAACGTGACTGCATCGTGGACAACGAGCGGCACATTTCTGGACCCGTGTTCCTGTGGTGTGGGCTGCAGGCGTGAGGCCTGCCCAAGGTGTTGCCTCCCCTGGCTCTAATCACCCGGTGAGCTCTTTTTCTTGGTAGAGCAGGTAAATCTCTTGCTTACTTCATCCCCTTTATCCTCTTCCGCTGCCTGACTTGAGTCCTTCAGTGTGACAGGAGTTTAGGATCTGAAATCGGCTTCTCTTGAGTACATCCCCTGCGGTCCTTCCCCCTCTCCTGTGTTTGGGGAGCGGGGGCTGAGCGTCCCGACCCAAACGCACCAACCACAGCATAAATTGTAAACACAACAATCATTTTCTTTCCGTAAAAAGCAGAAAAGCCAACGATAGGTTTTAACAGCAAATTTGCACCTCTAACCTCTGCGGCCGGCTGTGCCTAGACCTTGCCCTTTTGCCTCAGAATACGTCCCATGTGTTGGATCTTCTATAAACGCAGTTTAAGACTGTCTGCTCCCTTTTCTTTTCCTGAAAGCACTTGTCTTTCTCATGCAGCCTTCTCCTCCCATCTGAATCGGATTTAATTTTCTTGCCTGGTGGCACTTTGAAGGCCCTAATGAACAGAAGGTCCCATCCCGTAGTGCCAGTCATCCAAAATTGGTTTTTGTGGGCATACAAATGCTTAAATGATAAGACAGAACTGGCAGGACATGATGGCTTTGCAATGACTTGCAGACTCCTTTAATTAAGGTGAACATGTTTAGCTGGGGAAAAAAAAAAAGCGCAGTCCATGAAAGTATGCTAAGCATGTTGATTTAATTGGCAATTACTGAATTTAAAGTTAAGCATTCAAGTGTAGCCAAACCCCTTGTAAGACAAAGTCTGAGCCCAAAGTCCTCCGAGGCAAGCACCAAGAAAATGAGGCAGAGAAAGATTAAATGCCTCGCCCAAGGTCGTGGGGAAAGATGTGCTGGAGCTGGGAGTAGAGCTGGGTTTTGCTGGAGCAGGTCGTTTTGGGGCTGTCTTTCCTCTGCGGCATCGCTCGTATCCAGGGAGCGTTCTCCTCTCTCCCCATCGACCGGTGCTGCTCCGGCAGCGTCGCAGAGCTCAAGGAGGCTTTTTTAATCTTCTTTTGTTCGTTGGCTTTCCCTTGGTGTTATTCCCTCTCCCTTTCCAGTGGAGATGGGAGCATTGTGGAGCAGCTGACACAAGGCTTGTGGTCGGACTGAATCTGTCTTTTGTGCTACTGGCCCTGAATGGTTTCCTGCCGTCTTTCCCTTGAAATCCATCGGTGTTTTGGATCTGGTGTCATATCTGCAACAGCCACCGACCTTCGTACCACATCCCAGCCTCCTTAACCTTAGAGGAGCTTCCTTTGGGTTTTTTCCTGACCATCCTGGTCAGCACCAGCCAAGGACTGGCAGAGCTCGGTGCTGCTTTCCAGAAAATGGCACTTGTGCTTTTTATTCAAATACTGTTGTTTTTTGTTTTCTTGTTTTGTCTGGTTTTTTTTTTTTTTCCTAAAAAAAAAGGACTAGTTTGTCAGTTTTCTTGCAGTTTTGCCATGAGCTCGCCTCTGGGGAGGAAACGTTGCAGTAGGAAGTTGAGCTGCTACGCTGAACCCTTTATTTGCTGCAAAGGATCATTTAAATTATGTTTTCCTAGCAGGGAAACGTGCGTTTTGCAGCCAAGCAGCTGAATGAGCTGGTTCCTTCCTGAGCTTTACAAAGAATCACAGAATATCTCAGGTTGGAAGAGACCCATGAGGAGCATCAAGTGGTGAAACATTCTCCTGCAACAGGTGCTCTTCACTGCAAACCAGCAGTGGTTGCGGAGCTGGACCAGGGGTGGGGATGATGGAAAAGGCTTGTACGACGTCACCACTTCTGCAATTAGCTACTTGGGACCTAAGGGATCCAAGGGGTTTCCGTGCCAAGTGCTGCCTTACAGAGGCGATGGTGCCACGCGGGTGTTAACTGGCTGGAAGCCAGGCGGGTGTGCGAGGAGGGAGAAGAGGCTTTGAGGAAAGACGGAGGGACTTTCAGCCTGGCCAGGAGGTGTGCCAGGGAAAGGGGCCAGAAATCCAGGGAACGGGGCCAGGGCAGGGTTATTATAATTCCTTGGAGGATTGATTTGCCAGCGACTGAAGCAAAAGAAAGCAGCGCCCTGAAATGGAGACTATAGCTATTTTGCAGCAATTAGCTGTCGCTGGTGGCTGCCGCTTTTGGAGGGGAGCCGAGGGCAAGCCGAGGGGCAGGGGCTGGGCTGTTTGCACCCCTCAGCGACACACTGGGGATATCCGTCAGCCCCTCATGTCGTGAGGCATCCTTCGGAGAAGAGGAGGTGGTTGCTGTCCTTCAAAGTGAAGAGCTGCTGTAGGACGCCGGGTTACGTGATGTTAGGTCCCCGTGGTTACAATGGCCAGGTATGAGGGTCCTCAAATGAAATCAGCCCCTGCTTGGTGAGATTGTCCCCGTGGGAAGGGACACTGCTCCCTGCCAGCTCAGAGGGCTGCCTGGAAGGGTTCAACTCTCTCCAAAGCTCTGACAAACAGCACCCTCCATAGAATCATTTCGGCTCGAAGAGACCTTCAAGATCCTCAAGTCCAACCTTTATTCTTAGCCCTAACAAAACCACTAAACCATGTCCAGCAAGAAAGGAGTTAAACACGTGCTACTAGTGCTTGTACCAAGTGCGGGGTGTATTTATATACGTGCCACTTATGTTTTTACACGATGCCGTAGCATGTGGAGGAAGGTGGACATGCTTGGCAGATATCTGCCAGGATGCTGGCAGCGGGCTGCGGGAGAGGGTAGCACAGGCTGGGGGCGGCAGGATGATGGCAGGAGTCGCTTCTTTTTACAGGAAGTGAAAAATCAATCCTTGACCTTTAAAGGAGTTTATGAATTCCTGGCTGAGGGATCAATGTGCATTGATTTCTGTGTGTCTGCACGGGCTCGCCGTGTACACTGTCAGGTGAGGAAAGCTGAGTTTTGCTGAGTCTGGAGTGGGCAGAAGCAGGTGCTGTCTCTGCTGAGCTGCCAGGAGTGAAAACATTATTTTTTTCCTCCTTCTTAAACTTTAAATATTTATGCATACATAGATTTTTTCCCCTAATTGTTTTTTTTTTTGTTATATTTTACCTAGGGTTTGGTTTTTGTTTTGTTTTGGTTTTTTTTTA
>JAAGNO010012840.1:0-13960 GCA_033439905.1 Ceryle rudis | reverse complement strand
CGGGCAGAGCCTCGCGTGCCCTGCTCTTACTGATGCTAGAGGGGCAGATGCCTGGTCACTGGCGTTGCCCACCCCCAACAGGCAGGCACTGGGCTTGGGCACAAGCGGGCAGACTGCCCACATGGGCTGTGCCTGCTGGCCCCAGGGGTGATTTCTGGCAGCGAGCAGACAGGGCTCTGCCATGGGGGAGAGGACAGAAAAGCCCCTCCTGTGGGTGCATCACTGTGCAGAGGTTTGGTGGCAGTTGGGGCTGTCGCTCTTGTCCCTTAGGCTGGGCTTAACCCAGGCTCGCAGAGAGAACCCAAATGCCACTGACGACCGCCTAGGTAGCAGCAATCAAAGCTTTTCCCATTTCCACCCCAATAAACCAGCACTTTTCTCCAAGGCTGCAGACTCAGCCAGCACTGGAGTTAGCTTAATGAATTAAAACTCGACGTGGCTTGACCTCGGAGGTGTGACGTTCCTCCTTGTGAATGAGGATTTAAGGGAGGAGATGTGCTGGCAGCCCCGTTTCCCGACCTGCTCCCACGAGACGTGTGAGCAGAAGCAAGGCCCTCCTGTGCACATTGCTATATATACTGGGTGTATATTCGCGGCCGCCCACTGATCTCCCGAGATGAAGCCGTACGAGCTGACAGCTGCAGAGGAACCGGGAGGTGCTGGGGGTGGTTTGGGAACAGAAGGCTCGGAAGCCTGCTCAGCTGCTACGGGCTGGGGAGGGGAGCAAGGAAACAGAAAGGCTGACGTGTCTCAACTCACAAATGCTGAAGGAAGACACGGCACGAAATACCGGCACCCAACAGCACGGGCCTGAGTCGAGTCTCTGCTGTAGCGGGAGGGTAATTGCTGTTTTCTGCAGCCACCCCAGTTCCTGGTGGGCCAAAAGCAGCAGCTGATATTTCAGGGGACTGTGCTGGGGTTGGGTACAGATGGGTTTGGAGTCCTCCATCTCCATCCCATGAAATGTGGGAAAGTAAGGTTATGAGCGTGCTCCTGTAGTGGGGAAACCGAGGCACAGAGAGGGAGGTTACCCATGGTGTCTGCAGCAGAGCCAGGATGCAAATTCAGCCCCAGCTCAGTGTTTTTCAGAAGATCCATCTTTTCCCCATTGCATCATCTCCCTTGGGGCATTTCCTACATCTCTGATCAACCGTGAAATTTGGGAGGAAGAGTACTCACCTCTGGGTCATCAAATCTACCTTTATTGACTGGCAGCCTAAGGGGGTGGGAGCAGAAATCCCCCGAAGCGTTGTAGTATTTCTTGGGTTTAACTATCTTTGGTACCTCCAGTGGACCCGTGGTGAAATACAGGGGCTCCCCAGCCTCATCTCTCTTTTCCTCCACCACAATGAGTATGACAAGAGGAGGATGTTCTCCTGTCTTCTGGTGGTTTTCTCACTGCATCCACAAGGTCCAGGACTTGGTGTTGGCATTGTCGTGGCCTATCTTCTCTGGCCAAAAGCCCACTGACTCCTCTTGAATCCTATTGCTGCCAGACCTGCTGTGGGGGGAAAGGGGTGGAAGGGGACGTAGGAGACGGGTCCTGCTGACACTGGGGGATTTATTCCCCACCTCAGGACCCTGCTGGTCTCTCCCTGGTTGGTGATGCCTGGGCAGGGTTTGAGGGACCACGGGGCAAGACCTGTGAGGAAAAACAACCTGCCTGGTCGGCGAGGATTCTGATGCCACTTTATTTAATCTGACAACTTCTCCAGCCTCTCCTACTGTCTCTTCTAATGTATTCGTATTTGTTTGATCTCCTACAAACTTCCCCTCTCTGATCTTCTGATGAAATAATAAATCTGGGGCCCTTGAAGACATTTCACTGCAGGAGAGTCTAAACGAAAACCCTTTTAAGCATTTAGAGGTTTTTTATTTTTTTTAATGTGACAATCCCCTCCTGCAAGGGTACCGTATATACTGGATTGCTCGTGGCTGCTCCCGGGGAAATAAAACCCTGTTATTTCCAAGGCTGGATCAGCTTCTCTGTCTGTAGAATCGAGGATGTGGACTTTCCTCCTGCACGTGGCTGAAGGGCTGAGGAGCAGATGCAGAGGTTACTGGTACTTCCCTGTGTCCAGGGTGCGACCAGTATAAGGCAGACTTGCTGTACTCAAGCGTGGCAGGGAGGAAAGAGGAGTTTGAGGGAAAGTATTTATTTTTTTTTTCCTTCAACTGCTTTAAAAGATTAAAAAAAAAAAAACCCAAACAAAATGGGTAGGATTTTTTTTTTTCTGGTATCTGGCTGGTGAAAGAAAGGAATAGGGGTAATTGTGGGCAGCTCTAATCGTTGGAGTGATAACCTTTGTACAAGCTGTGGTCTGATCTGTTTGCAGTCCTTGCTACTCTGGTTGTAAGGCTGGAATTAATTAAAACCAGCAGCCTGGGAGCTGCGGGCAAGTTGGATCCATCTCTTGAGTTTTACTACGAGCTTTTTAGTGGCATAAAACCTCTCGCAGCACCCACGTGATGACACTAAAGCCTCTTTTTATTCAACCTGAGACGTTAGCAAGTGCTCGAGTATGAACTGCTGGAGCTGCCACAACCACGCTGAGCACTCCCTGTCCTGCGCAGAGCTCAGACCCGCCGAGTGGTGACCCCAGCTCAAACATTTTCCAGGTCTCAGGCGCAGATGCCCTGCAAAAAAAACCCCTCTCCTGAGCCCTCTGTGCTGAGCCTGTAGCAATTCATGGGGTCTTCACAATTTTCCTGCAAAACCTGAGCTTTTTCCTTCCAGCTCTTCCTTATAGGCACAGCCTATAGGTTTAATTCAGGCGGGTCACGCCGTGCTGCCCACGCAGCTCACCCCTCATGCCACCTCTGAGAAGCAAAGCGGCCACCCCCCTTCCTATCGCAAAGGCAAATGCGGCGCCGTCTCTTTGAGCTGCCGCAAACCCCGCTGCGACCGGAGGGTTCTGGAAAGCGCAGTGCCATCGTGTGGCTTTGCTCCTGGTACCTGCTTGTGAGGCAGGGACAGAGGCTTAGGGGTCCCCACGCAGCTCTGCGGGGCCAGCTCTGGGATGTATTCCCCCCCCCATCTCTTATTTCTTTACAGCGTGTAATGATGTTTTGTCCACTTAGCGGTTTCGGCTGCTGCTGATTTTCATCGCATCAGATCCCTCAGTCTGCAGCATCTGATTCCATCAGTGTCTGGGAGCCCCTAATTGTGTTTGCTGGCGTTTAGGTTTTGTGGAGGAGGAGGGCAGGTTTGGGGAAGCCAGCAGAGAAAGAACATCTCGTGCTGGGAAACGAAGCGGCTCCGATCCGGGTTGCGTGTCTTTGCAAGGGAGAGCCACGTTTAGGGAGCCTGGAGTATGAAGCTGCATGCGATGGCAGCCCACGAGAGGTCCTGGGGGCTGTGATGCTCCAGTATGGTGGGGTTTTGAGCTGCTGGGTCGACTTCCAGAGCCCATCCTAGCTCTGCAATAGCAGCAGTTCCTCATGCGCACATCTAGTGACGTTGGGGAACTGACCCACCAGGTCTGAATGTCTTCAGCCAAGCGTGCAATGCCCTGCGGAATGAGAATGTGCTGCAAAAGCACCCACTAAGTCCTCTGAGCTTCAGGGACAGGTCCTGCTGTCCTCTCAGCTGTAAAGGGAGGGGAGTAGCTCCGTCAGTCCCGGTGATGTCATCATACAGGTAGGAATGCCACCAAACGGCTTTGGGAAATCAGTCGTGTGCTAGCTCTAGACCCGGAGCCCCGTGGCTCCTGCTAACCTCTGCCAGCTCCTGCGGGGGGCCGTCCTCTCCCCGGAGGGTGACACAGCCCAAAACAGCATCGAAATGGCAAATCCTTCATTTCTAGCCAAGGGGGAGGTGCCTTTCCTTCCTTCCGCCTTGGGGTGAAGATGATAATTCCTTTTCTCCTGCACTAATGGATGTCACTAAGTGCTCTCCCAAAGCATGCCTGGCTGCAGGACTGCCAAGCGCTGTCATTATTGGCATCCCGGTGGCCCTGAGAAACTTGGGGCGAGAGCAGGACCAGTACTTTGTGCCGGCTTGTGCACGTGGGCTGCTCGCAGCTCTGCATAGAGAAGAAGGGGGAGGCAATGGAGGGGGAGAAAATGCTTTAACCAAGGTCGCTGAAGGAGAGAACAGCGCAGGTATTTTATTTTCTGGACCAATACTTCTCGTGCTTCTTTTTATCACCGTCCTTCTCCTTTTTTACCCCTTTTCCCATGTTGGCACCTGCTCTTTCGATCCCATCCGTTGCCAGCGTTCGGGCATTGGCTAAACATCCTTAAGTGATTTTCAAACGAGGGGAAAAACACGAGCTAGGAAGAAAATAATGAAGTTTGTGGCTTTGAATCTTAAGCAGTGGCTTTGGTTGGGGCTGCGCGGTGCAGGCGGCTGAACTCGCCCCTTTGCAAAGCTTCCCAGCCAATTGGCGGTTCCCCTCAAGCCAGGCTGCTTTATAATTAAGTGATAATTGTTTTTGCTGGGGAGCTCACAAGAAAGATAAACAGCTTTGAGGAATCAATAAGCATCAAGGTCACAGGCTGAGTTATTTACTGAATCATCTGCAATTTATCTCCCAACTTTTCTGTACAAAAAGAAAACAGTGACTGCTTCACGGAGGGTTTAGAAGTACCAGGGTGAGCGTCGTTACTTTAAAACAAAGCAAAACCTTGCAAATTTGTTGGCTTCGTGTGGAAAAAAACCCTTCAGAATGAACCAAGGAGGGTTTGGGGGCCAACCGACGGGGTGCGATAGAGTTATCCACCCACGTGCAGACGCGCGTCTGCACACGCGCTTGCTCTCTTACATTGGTTTAACCAAATCGATGTAAAGCCCTGCCTGGACACTTACTTCTCATTAGCTTAAATTTGTCCT
Source organism: Ceryle rudis (assembly GCA_033439905.1). Taxonomy (NCBI): domain Eukaryota; kingdom Metazoa; phylum Chordata; class Aves; order Coraciiformes; family Cerylidae; genus Ceryle; species Ceryle rudis. The sequence continues at coordinate 9,126 of JAAGNO010012840.1, read as the reverse complement.
TAATTGACGTAGAGCAAACCGAGGTGAGCTTGGTTGAAGCTGAGCTGTGAGCAGCCCCTCGCATCTGTGGTTTTGAGTTGCTTTGAAGCTGAACTCTTGCTCGGCGGAGACCGGTTTGCAGGGTCAGGCGGTCGATGAGCGCAGCAGAGGGGTGGGAGAGAGCAAGAGGACCCGCAGACAGCGACAGTAACAGGTCCTTTTTTTGCTAGTGTCAGCTGAAAGTGGCCTCCGAGGGCTGTGTGGTGGTCCCAGCTTCGCTCTTGGCTTGGTCCAGTTGCAGAGGGCTGGCGACGTGCACGTCACCCTCAGCTGAGAGACTGCAGTTAACGTAGCAATGCTTGTAGGTGATGAGTTTCTTGTCTCCTCCTTTGTGGTATCTCACGCGGGCTTTGCTGGAGACCCTCCGTACGTTCTGCAATCCCTGAAATAACAATTACGGAGCACTTTCCACTGAGGGACCTCAAATCGGTTTATTATCCCTATTAAGTAAGCAGAGAGGACCCAACGGGGGATTTAACTTGCTCAAGCTTATCTACCGAGCCAGCAGCAGAGCGGGGACCCCAGGTCCCAGCCTGGTGGAGTTATCTGCTGGGCAACACCATCCCCTTGCACTGTGCTCTAAAGGGGATGTTTAATTTATACGGCCTCGAGTGAAGTGCGGGAAAAGACTTCTCCCTGGGTAGAGACATGCATTATCCTCATTACCTTACATAAAATCCAAATAATAGCGAGCTGCAGGACTGAGAAATGAATAAATAGCCCAGATATAGGAGCCACCTTCCCAGCACTCGGGTGCCTTGAGTGCTCCGGGTGGGAGAACTTCTCTATTTAAAGTATTTCCCCTTTGCCGAGGGTTGGTAGGAAGGCGTCTCGTGCCGCTTTGCCCACGGCAGCACCGCGCTGCCGGCTGACCCTGAAACAGATTAATGAGATCAAAATCAATCTGGCAGCTCACTTGCTGGTGAGGGGAGGCTTTTGCCAGCGTTGTGGCCGCGAGCGGCTCCCCCGCTGAGGTAATCTCTTCGTGCTGGATTCCGCCTTCCTCCCTGTACTGATTAAGAAATGTCACTGCTAGGCTTGATTTAGAGCAAGTAGCTTTGTGGATGGCAAAAGGGCCAGGTGGCTGCAGGCTCTCTTGGCTGTCATCGTGGCAGGGGTTTTCTGAAGGAGCCTGAGCCCAACCTGCTCCTCTCTGATCCCTCAGCTTTGGTTTGCCGCAAGACCATGCTCTGCGGCTTCTCCTTTGCGCAGGCTTCCTGCAGTGCTCTTGGAGACACCGCTGGACCTTCTAAACCCTAACATCCCTTTTAACATCCCTAATCCTTGGCTGGCTTTCCTACCTCCTTCCCCTTGTTCTCCTCAAGAGCATCCCTCTTCTTTCTCAGTCCCCTGCTTTGTAACACAGTGATGATCTCCATCGCCTCGCTCCCCCTTCGACCTGCAGCATTCATTACTCTCCCTTACGTAGCTGCCAAACCATCCTCCTATTTCTCTGTCCTCTTTTGCTGTGAGCAAAAGCACCGGAGCAGGTTCTCGGAGCCTGCCGTGCTCATTTCCCTGTGGCATTGGAGCTGAATTTAAACGAAGGCTGGAGAGGGCCAGCTCAGTGAGCTACCGGGTCCCCAGTGCTCGCAGATGGAAGTGGCAGGAGCTGGTGTCTTAGCAGGGATTAGACAGCCCGTAGCTGTGTCACTACCTAGTGTCCAGTCCTCCCCGTCCAGCCTGGACAGCAGAGCAGTTTTCTGGCATGGGTGTTTATGTCTCTGCTAGCTGCTTTGTGTAGAAGGTCCGTGGTCCCCGTGGACTTAGGGGAATGATATTTTGTTTTTCCCGCTGTCTGCCTGGCTGGTGTTTTGAGATGCTTCCCATGCGATGGAGTTCACAGGTTCAAGGAGCCATCCAGATGATTTTACGTGGTTATCTCTGATGGGGAAAAAATAGGGCTGCTTGACCCCAAAATCCCCTCCGGCCCCCTGTACAACAACCTTTTGTTCAGCTCTTGAAAGTAAATGTGATGAGCTGTGTCACACCCCCTTCCCTGTGCATCTGTGCCTCGTGCCATCAGATGCTTCCGAAGTACTGCGCCCGTTATCTCGGGTTCCTTTATCTAATGAATTTATCATATCGAGGAAGCAATTCACACACCTCCTTCACTCTCGGCAGAGGCTGGAGTGCATTACCCATCATGCTAACGTCCAAAATTACAACTTGGCATAGATCAATCCTGGGCTTTTGATATCCATTTAAATGGATGTAGCGATCTCCAGCAAGTGTGACTCGAGAGAAGAGATGCTGCGTTAATCTGTAATGAAACAAGAACTAACCCTGAAGGGAAAGACAAGCCGAGGGTGAATGGGGCTGTTGTTGGAACGAGTACTTCCCGTGATGTTCTCATTCTCTTACCATTTTTGCTAGATGCCATCTATTTTTCTCTATCCTTTCTGTGCGACGCCCTTTTCCTTCCGAGATGCTCCGTGTAATGATCCCCCGAACAGAAACGAGCTCTTTCTTTTATTTCGTTTGCTCGCCACCCTAAGAAATTCTAAACGGAGATGGTGTTAGTGCGAAGCAAGAGATGACAGTTAGATCTATGAAGTCTGCCTTGAGAGGAGTCTGAACATACTTTCTGGACTTTGGGAGAGAAACTTTTGAAATTGCTCTCCCACGTTACGATTAATTTAATTTCTTAAAGTCGGAGGGTTTGCAAAGTCAAAAAGCGCTTCCGTTCGCTGCGTCTCTGTGTCATAAACTTCTCTGCTCTACAACACAAAATAAATTGTTTTGAAGCTCGGGACTGAAATTTTCAAAAAGGCCTAAAGCACTTTGATTAGAGCTGCTTGAAAAAAATTTCTTAATGAATCTGTTTTCAAAATGAAAACACAGATTCACCGAAATCGAATCATTTCACGGGGCCGTCACCGTTTTCTCATTTAAAATTCCATCAAAATGTTTTATTTCAATGAAGCCAAATCCCCTTGGTTCCGTTGATCGTTTTGTGCGGCGGCTCTGTTGCAATTTGTGGTGGGAAACGGTATTATAAGAGGAAAACAAAGCCTTTAATTGTTTGATATTGCTGAGGTCAACTTATTTTTATTATTTAAAAAAAAAAAAATAAAATCAAACAACCAACAACAAAAACTTGGGCAAGTAGGAAACTTTTTCTGGTTAAGGAAGAAAACAATGCAGGTTGGAATTTCCCAAGGACAAAAATGTGGTGTTTGCTTCAGCTGTGGTCCGGGTGCCTGCTTCTGTTGAGGTTTCTCCTAACCCTGGCCCCATCCACCCAGTGCTTTCCCATCTTCCCTGTCAGAGGAGCTCAGCTGTCGCCGCAGCTCATAAATCAAAATTTTGTCTGCAGTGTAGCCTGGGCAAGATTGCTTTGAAGATTAATTCCTTTGAAAGATTAGGGCTGAGGGCAAGATTAGGACCTTTCTCACCCCTTGAAATGGCAGCAGTGATGTGAAATGTCGCAAGGTCTGAAGGAAATGGCAGGGCTGGGTGGCTGCGGACGTGGCTGTGGTTGTGTTAGGAGAGGGCTCGCCTGGAGCGGTGGGGCAGCGAGTCTCCAGCAAGCAGAGGTTGCGTAGCGTGGTGGGTCACCATGATCCATACGTTCACCTGCAGCATCCTGGCCACCATCTGCCGTTGAACGCGTTTCCATTGGAAATTGCATCCTGGAGGCTGTGCTCCCCCAAAGCTCATCCCCATACTGAACCACGGGGACTTGCTCTTCTCAACGTACATCCCTACGGCGCTTCCCCAGGTCTCTGTTGTGCTTTGATCGAAGCCCATAAAAGCGGTGCCATCAACGGTGGGCCACAGTCTCTCCGTATGCAATGGAAATCTCCAATTCTCCTGAAACATAAAATATTATCTTCTAGGGTAAGGTCTGCATGATAGGATTCCATCTGAGGTCAAACTCTCCCGTGCTAGTTGTTGGAAAAAATGAAGGAATCATCCGCGTCTTGAGGAGTTTCTTGCCTAGTAGGCGACCAAGGCGTGGAGGGAGGAGTGGAAGGTATCGCAGCCCTACATTGTACGCCACAAAACCCCATGAGCGCGCCGGGCTGGAGACTTTGCAGCTTCCCGGTGCTGGTGGGTGCAGTGAGAGGGTTGGGATTTAGGGCTTGGCCCAGCTATTTCTCCTGCCTGCTTACCGATTAATCCCCCGCCGAGTAAATACGTTCCCTGCGCTTTATCATCCCGCAAAGAGTCTTAAAGACAAACAGAAAAGCAAGAAGGAAACAAAACAAGCCACCCGCCAGTAAATTAAATGCACCAAGGAAAACACAAAAAAGACCAAGCCAAATCCCAAGCAGCCCCTTCCTCGGAGTTAATTAATTGGAGCCCTGTTTGAGGACAGGCACCCTCTTAAATCCCCCCTCGCCGAATGCAATTTTCTCGGTACAATCACTCAGTGTCCTGACGGACAGGAGCCCAATCGCTTCTCGACAGAAGGCGAGCGCTGCTGCGGCGCCCGACTGAAAATAATAGATTTTGAACACCACTGTAAAGCTTGTAAATACCCGAAGAGGAACAATTCTCCCCTTCCTCCACCACCTCTCTGTCCCTCCGAGGCGGCCGTCGCTGACAGGAGATGTTGTTGGTGTTTCCTCCACCGGGAGACGTGGCGGTGATTGACTTCTCTCTCCCGGCGGTGTTGGCGACAGGCATGGGAACCTGCAAATGGCTGGACTGGGATGTGGTCATTGATATACATATGTATATATTTTTATTTTCCCTGGAGGTAAAAACCATGCTGCTACCCCCTGCCCATCCCCAGGGCGGGATGACAACATTTTGGCGTCTTCAACCACCCCACAAAAAGGCTGAGAGGGAGAAAGGCTGGATGAGGAGTTGCGGAATGAGGGCCAGAATCCAACTTGGGGTGCGTTGCCGGGAGCTCCGGGCGGGTTTTTGCCATCCTTGCTGATGAACCAGCCCTGAAGATCTTGGTGGCTGGCTGCAGAGCGCTGGCCAGCCGGCGTGGGCCACGGAGGTCAGTGCTATGAAAGGCCTAATTCTCGGGCACAAGGCTAACGACTTAACGATGTTTATAATATCAGTGAGTACCCGTGTCAAATCCATTGTTGCATGATGTGACCAAATCCATTACTGCACACATGGAAATCAATTACCGCACATTAGGGAACATTTAACTCTTGAGCTTTTTCCGCCGCGTTGTTTGCACGCCGTGGCTGGAGGAATCGTTATCTGCCACTTTGGAAAGGGATTTATTTATATTTTTTTAAGTCTTATGATTTTTTGTAACATCTGTAACAAACTCGCACCGGTACGGAGCGAAACACGCCTGTGAAAGCTCTTGGTTGATGGGGAGGGGCTGAAGCAGGGCTGGATGGGTGCTGCCTGGCGTCACTATCCCCAGCGCTTACCCCACATGAGTGGGAATGTTTCCCTTTGCCGTGTTCACACGTCCTCCTCTATCTGATGTTTCTGCCTGATGGAGCCACCTCTCCCATGCAGGCAGCGGCCGTCCCCACGCTCTTTGGCCCACACTTCTGCATTTCATGGAATCATAGAATGGTAGGGCTTGGAAGGGACCTCTGGAGATCATTGAGTCCAACCCCCCTGACCCAGCAGGGTCACCCAGGAACAGATCCAGGTGGGTCTTGAAAGTCTCCGGAGGAGACTCCACAGCCTCTCTGGGCAGCCTGTTCCAGGCTCTGTCACTCTCACAGGGAAGAAGTTTTTCCTCAGGTTGAGGTAGGACGTCCTGTGTTTCACCTTGCTACCATTTCCGTTACCTTTTTTGTGTATTTAACAAAAAAACCTCCCCCCGACAGACAGACAACCCTGCATGCATACGCTGGTGTCGTGGAGGTCTGCTGGGATGTGCTTTGGTGGCCGAGCCCGTGAAGGCTGGTGCTCGGGGAGATTTGGCTTCACCTTCCTCCTTCAGGGTGCTCATCTCCTGATGCTTGAGAGGGGATTTGAGGCGTAGAGAGACAAAAGCAACACTTAATAGCAGGAAAGGAGAATCCCCCACCTGCCTAATGGGGATCTTCCCCCTGCCGCCGGAACATCCCTTCCCACCTTGGGGCGGGGGGCTGGTTCCTCCCTTCCCCTTGCAGCAGCCCTCTCCTTGCACCCCAAATCCCCAGCCCCACGTCGGACTTTTTCCTTTCTGCTCCTGTTTGCAGGTCCCACCTTTCCCCCAGCACTAAGAGCTCACTTAGCAGGCGCTCGCCACCTTTCTTCCCCGCGCACCCCCTCGCACACGCACAGAGATGGAGGAAATGGATGAAGGTTAATTTTTTTGGTCCCTCTCATAATGACTCATCCATAACGATTTCTATTGGTTATATTTCCTTGTGTGACAGAAACAATTTACTGCATTCCTGCAAAGCCTATTTTCTCTGCATGATCTGCTTGTGTGGAGGTTTGGGGAAGTAATTTACTGATATTTTGCCTCAAAATAGCTTACAAAGACAAAAGAGTCCTGTTGACACCAAGGTGCACTCCTCGTGGGCGAGGGAAACGGGATAAAACAGCTTAAAAATAAAAACACTTTGTGATAGTCACTCAAAGTCAAATTCTACATCACAGACACCACAGTCAAAAGCTCTTTTTGCCGGTGGGGACTTGGGGAGGTGCAGGGCTTCTCTGAGGACCGGGCTTGGGGAGTAGGAGGATCCACGGTGACATAAATCAGCAGGATCTCCAGTGGGGTTTTGGGATGCTCCTTATGGATCTGGTCGTGGATATTCTGCTGCAGGGGAAAGCCAGCCCCAGGGCTGCCCTGGGTCACGAGCACAGTGCTCCCCAGCCTCTGCTGGGTATGATTTTGGTGTGACTTGCTGCAGGATCACGGCCAGAAGCTCGGGAGGAAGCAAGGGGTCATGAAATGCTGTGTTTTGGCAGAGCCCAGCTTTTCTTTCTGTCAGTGCCCCCCAGCCCCCCATAACCTGCCCGCCTAGCCAAGCTTGCAGCTCTCTCCCTGCTCCCTCAGCAATACACTCTGAGATAATGACTGTTCAAGGTAATTTGCTCAGGTAAATGCTTCTGCTAATGTGCTCCATGCTCTGTGATGGATAGCTTGGTTATTTCTTAGGTGGTCATTACTTCAGGACTGAATCCCCCCCCGCTCCATCCTTGTTTGTTTGCATTGCCCCGTGAGCTCAGCATCTCCTGTGCCTAGCAGGGCACGGGAATCACCTGCGGCTGCTTCGAACGGAAGCAGCGAGGGGGCATTTCATGTTTGCTTCTCCATCTGCTCGAGCACTTGGCCTTGAATTTAGTCAGTGAGCGCGGTGGTAGAAAGGTGAGCGTTGCCATCCGCTCTGAAAGCAGGCAGGGGTTTGCCTTCTGCAGTCACTGATGTAGATAACAACCCCCCGGGGTAGGAGCAAAGGCCACTGTCACTGTCACGCCATAAGCTGCGCGAGGGTGGAGGCAGGTCGAGGTGCCAGGCGCTGGGTGCCTCAGCCAGGCACGGGGGTTAAATTAGAGAGGGTGAGTGAAGGGGGAAAGGTTTCTGTGCCAAAGAGCTGGGCTGCACCGACAGTCCCAGCTGGAGTCACAAGGATGCGATACACAATGCATTTGAAAGCCGGGAGCAGGAGCAGTCGGTGTGAGCCTGTGCTGGTTTAACTCGACATGGAGGAAGCAGAGGAAGAGTCCTTGCACCCAGACTCAATCTGGGTACCTGCCTCCTAATTGTTTGGGATTTACCACGACCTCTTAGCGGCTTTTTTGCTTTCCCTTATTTCTGTGCTCTGTTGTTTTTTTGAGGAAAGAAAACGCCGGTTTGTGACTTGGTGTTGTGAAACCTCAACCCACCAGAGATTTCTTAACATATGCTGCTTTAATACGTGATGCTCTTAGAAGAATTCCAAGCTAATTGCAGGTGTCAAGGTCAGGGCAAGCATTGGCCACGTCTCTTAACATGATCCATTACTCTTCAGCCTAACCTAGGGCTGCGTTTTGGAGGCAGAAGGGTGAAGGAGCTGTGTCAGCAAAGTGGTAGGGGCTGGCACAACCCCTCTTGGTCCCACTGCACCCCACAAAGCTTCTCATCAAATACTGTATTGGGAGGTGGGTGGAAAAGAAAGTTTGGCTCTTGCTTGGACCCTGCTCCCCCCTGTATTTTTTGCATAAGCTCCAAAAGATGGATGAAGGTGAAAGGTAAAGCTCTGATGCTTGAGGGAAGTGCTCGTGCTGCTGGCTGCTCTCTCCCTGCGCCCTGGACAGCCCGAGTCGGGGCCCTGAGCATGGGAAGCCCTGGACCTCGGGGCAGCTCCCAGAGTTGCGGAAGTTCTGGGGGGAGATGAGGGTTGAGGGGCATGGTAGAGTCCCTACGGCACAACAAGGTCCCCACAGTACAGCAAGGTCCCCGCGGCCTGGTGGCTCCGTACCTGGATGAGCTCAGAGTGTGCCATGCTCTTATTTGCCTCCAGGCAGCTGGACACCATCACCTCGGGGAAGAGGGACTGCTGGGGGGACAAGGGAGTCAGGGGACACCCACGGGGTGCTCCAGGTCCCCGTGGGACAGCCAGGTCCCTGAAGGCTTTGCTCAGGTGACCACGTACCGCGTTGCTCTTGAAGAGCTCGTACTTGGCGAAGTTCTTGCGGAAGACGAAGCGGCTGTCGGCACCCGGGGGCCAGGAGCTCTGCACCTCCACCACCGACTCGTGGTCCTCCAGGCACCGCTCTGTGGGGGGGGACGGGGCTCAGCAGGGCAGCCTGGTGCCACACCGTGCCATGCTGTGCCACACGGTGCCATGTAGTGCCAGCAGCTCACCCAGGGCCAGGTGCTGGTGCAGCTCGACCAGTGCCCAGCTGTGGTCCTGCAGTGCCCGCGTCCTGCGCACCAGGGTCTCGCAGAGCTGCCGCGCCGTGGTCCCCGCCGACGCCTCCAGCGAGCGGCATGCGCCGTCCTCGCCAAACACCTTCACCACCTGCCAGCATGTGCCGGGGCTTCCACCACAGTCCCCAGCCCGTTCCCAGGGTTGGGGGGGTGGGTGGGGAAAGGGATGATGGGGTGGTGATGATGAGGGAGGGGGAGACACAGGGGTGTCCCTGGGTTCTGGGACAAACAGGGGGACCAGGGACTTGGGGCTATGGGGCAAGGGGACCAGGGCCACCAGGTTGATGGAGCTGTAGGAC
>JAAGNO010012839.1:0-19227 GCA_033439905.1 Ceryle rudis | reverse complement strand
CCAAACCCAAAAAAAAAAATTTGACACCCACTTTTTCCCAAAAAAAAAAAAAAAAAAAAAAAAAAAAAAAAAAAAAAAATTTCAGTATTCTGATCTGGATACAACAGACTTGATGAAAAACACAATCTTCCTTCAGAGTATCGAATGCATTACACTGTATTTTGTGTGGTTCTCAGTAGGCTTTCTAAATAAAGGAACCCTGAAACACTACCCAGTACTGAGAGCAGATTCTCACTAAGCTTTCATCTGTTTAATTTATGAGGACAGCAGCAGAACAGCAAAGTACAGAAAGCTGCTGGTTTTTCTGTGCACCCATCAATCATCAGTGCATTCACCTAAGTATTTCAACAGCTGAAGTGTCAGGAAAAAATGATTTATCTGCTGTTAAAAAAGCTTCCAGGAAGACAAATAAAACAACGCAAAAAGCTAAGTAGATTTGGCTATTTTATAGCTACACCCTGGTTTTCTAAGTTCCATATAGTTTCTGAACTCCACACTGAAATAAGTGCTCGGGTGTGACTATACTTGTCAGAGAACATGCACACACATATATATATAGCAAAGGAGATATGCCTATCTTTTGTCACTGAAACTATAGATGTACTAACCCATATTTTAAGAAATCCACACCATTGCTTTTGAATACTGCTACTGTAATCTGTGCTCCTAGGAGTCCACGGGGTATTCAGTTGTCAACATCCTTCTGGAGTTCAAGCAAGTGTTTTCAATTACTGTTTTCTGTAGAAAATTACTGTCAGCCTTTTGTAATTTGTGGCTCTTTGGGCTAAGGTAGCAAAAGCAGAGGGAGATGGAGTCATTTTAAGGGTTAGACAGATGAAATCTCAAACAGCAGGAACAAGGATCAAGCAGCTGAAATCAGTTCTTGGACAAAGTTTGAGTGTTGTCACCACAGAGGTGGCACCTGGGCCATGGAGTGACAATACCTTCCCTACTGCATAGGTTATTTATATTGCTCAGCTATGTTTCCCTGTCTAAAATGAACTAATTTCCAATGTATAGTGCAAAGAAAATCTCCATAAGATGTGCATTGCACTTTGTCATTGCCTCCAAGGTTTTAGGGCACTATAGGATGTCCAGTATGTATGCCTGAGACTGGACAGAATTGGATTCACCACAGCTCCAGATGGTATTTTTCTTCCCCTATTTAAAGCATATTAATTTGCATCTATTGTAGGGCACATGAACAAAATTGGGTAAGCTGGAAAGCAAGAATGTGTTTCTTCTTTCAGCTCTATCCTTCCCTCCCTCTGGTCATCCCTGCACTGGCAGACTCTCCTGAGTGGTCCTGCTATGAGCCAACAAACAGTGATGCAAGCACTGTACCCAAGAGTGGGACTGCAGTGCAATGCAGAGCAACTTCTGGAAGCAGTGCAGGCCCATGTTCAATAAATGACATTTCTCCTACTAAGAATTTTTTTTTTTTTTTTTTTTTTTTAATTGTATACAAACTCTGCCCAAACATCAGCTGCTTATACTGTGGCTATGCCATGGGAAGTGCTGGGCTGTCTCAGGTCTGCCCCTGCTGTGCTGTTCCTGCACTCAAGACTTAAGGAAATCCTGATCAGATCTGCAGCTGAGTGGGCTCCAGAAGTCAGGGCAGGATCTGACCTGGGAGCATTTTAAATTCTGACATGAGAGATTTTTTCAAACATTGACCCTTAATAATAATCCTGGAAGAGCAGCAGCCAAACAAATTTCCTTTTAAATTTTCCTTTCCTTACTAGGTAAAAAGGAGAAGAATAGTTCAAAGCCTGAAGAAAGAGCTGAACATCACAAACCAACCCGACCCTTCCATCAGCTGTAAAGGCGCACAGCAAAAGGATGCCATCAATCCTGCAACATGTTTTTAGCTTACAACTCTGGGCATTTCAGCATTTCAGAGAGCATTAAAAATTAATTAGGAGAGCAAACTAGATTTTACACCAATTACAATGTAAACCTTGGGCAAACAGGAAAATGAAGAAGAGCTCCAGTTAATGCATCTTCCTGTGACGTAACAAAGGATCTCTATGGCAACAGTCAGGTTAGAATGCTAAGAACAATAACAGAGCACCAAAGACATTTTTACAGGGACTTTCACAATCTAGAAAGTGTCATTTCATTTGTCACAGATAGCTGACACTGACAAAACACATCCTGTGCAATCCTCTTACTAGCAATTCCGATGAGGCATTTTGATTTTTCCTACTGCACACTTGATTTACAGATAGGCTGGAAATTAAGTTTTTGATTCATCTTTCAAATCCCTACATGAATTGTGACCCGAAGTCTCATCAGCTTGCCAGTAGGAGGTAGAATATTAATTCTAATTTTCAACTGATTTAGGTATTAATCTATGTAATTTAAGATCTCTTGAAAATCTTAACCTATATTAGCTCATATACCAAAAAGTTAAGATTATCTAGTACTATGATATATACTGAAAAATACCAGGCATTGTAATCTTTCAAAATGCAAACATTTCACACTTACTGAAACCTAAAGTCTTATAAAATACAAACATGACCAAATAGAAAAATATGTAATTACTAAAGCCTCAATCCTTTCTTTCAGTGATAATATTTTACTTAGTCATAGAATACCCATTTAAATTTGTCTGGTTAAGATTAGACAGTTTTCAGAAGACAGAAATTTTTTCCACACTCCTCTCCAAGTGGAACACTTTTCAAGGCATCACATTAAACCAGAAAATCAACAATTAGTATAAACAAAACACATGAGTTTTGTTGGGTTTTGTTCCCATTGTCCACTACCAATGCATTTTCACACTCATGCTTCTACCGTGAGGTTTTTTTTAAATTGATACAATTCCACAAATATTCCCTAAATAATTTGAAGATACAAAACCTTATCTGAATTACTGTAACTGCTATGAACAGCTTTGTTGGTATACTGACAGAAGATGTGACACTCAAAAATGCATCCGTTAAGATGGAGCGCTCTCAGTCTCCCTGGAAGATGCCTCTCAGCATAGTGCTACAAGGATTGTTTAATTACCTAACACTTGACATTAACAAACAGCTACAGATGCTTAGAACAAAGCCAGATCTACTGATGCCACCCCAACCAGAAGCATATCTAGTTATATAAGGCTTTTGTTTGAATTATATGAAATATTTTGGTTTGTCTTATACTGTTAGACTTAAGACAAATGCTGAAGTCTTTAAAGGTCTTTCAGTTAAACTGATGAGTAGATTATTTGTTCTCATAAACTGCATTCTAACAGAAAATGTTGTAAGCAAGGCAGACTAATGATGTGCATGTATATGTAAATAGAGAAAAACGCTCTGCTTTGAGTGTAAAGCTAACTCAAGTAGAATCTTTGTATCATTAGAGAAGCACTCGTACTTTGAAAGCTCAACTTAAAATAAAAGACAGTACTTTTGTTCATGTTAAGGAATCTTTTTAAGGAGTACAAAACATTATTACCCACTTTTGTTGAAAAGAGAAATATCTTTCTGATAGAAGAATAATGTGAAAATGCATCTCTGCTGTGCATCTTGGACTCTTGGAACACTATTGCTCACATAGAGAAGCTTGATTTTCCTAATACCTGGCCTGGGTAGGCAAGCATAAGAAATATGAATTATTAGAAAGTAATTTCTGTTCAGTTGGATAATGACTGATTTCATTAATGTCACCTTTTTCTCTTGCACAGAGTTGCTCTGCGTTACTGAGCAAGCCCCATTAGACCTTTGAAATACAGTAGTACAGACTTGTTGTGGCGAGCTTATTTGTAATAAATCATTCTAAATTCAAGGGCACTATCATGAAGTAGATAGAATTATTTTATAATGATGATACCCAAAACTTAAATGCTATTAACTTCAGGTAAGTTACCTTCTTTTGGGATCTCAAGTAGGATTTTTCTTGAATGAAAAGGGGCTAACTCAAGGCATTCGGCACAGATATTTCTTGACACCTGACCGTTTTTTCCACACTTCCGCTCTCATTACATCAGGTACAAGTCTGCAACCATTTTCATATAAAGTGACATGTTTGAGGCTAAACATTGAAACCACCTGAAAAGAAGGTGTAGAGAGGGGGTTGTTGGTGTCTTCTCACAAATCACAAGTGATAGGACAAGAGGAAATGGCATCAAGTTACACCAGAAAGGTTGAGGTTGGACATTAAGAAAAACTTCTATACCGAAATGGTTATCAAAGACTGGAACAGACTGCCCAGAGAAATGGTTGAATTGCCATCCCTGGATGTATTTAAAAGCCACCTAGCTATGGTGCTTAAGGATATGGTGGTGTAGTAGCCAGGGTAGAGTTAGATAACAGTTGGACTTGATGATCTTAAAAGGTCTTTTCCAACCATAGTGATTCTGTGAGACTTAGTTTCAGGGAAAACAGTTTCCTCTCTAGGTTTGTTCAAATCAGGTCTCATCCCCCTTTGCATAATGTCATTCCATCTGGAGAAAGGGACAGCCAAGACAGAACACTGAACCTGTGCACGGGATGCATCTGGCTGAGCTGGTTTTGCACTTACAAATGAAATCACTGCTTCATTTTGAATCATCCAATAGTGTTCCCCTCCTTTTTCCTGGAATTTAGTCTTTTTAGAGATACTTTGGTGAGTTGAGTTTCCATTTGTAAATCAACCTTTAGTAGACAGAAAAAATGGCAACAATGAACTACAGGGCACCATGTAGTTCACTTTTTCCATAGTTTATTTTTTTAACAGATTTATGAAGAGTTATTTACAGAAAATTCTAGAGAAGATACATCACACCTGTTCTTTCATTATTGTTCCACAAGTTTGAGTGACTATTGGTATTAGTAAATATTCAAGAACAAGCTCTATATAAGCCATATATCATTAATCATTGCATAAGAGAAAATAGTGCCCTCCACATAGTTCTGATATTTATTTCACATACTGATTTTTGATTGTCATTTGTTCTGAGTTGTGATTGAGTCCACACAGGTTTACTGCACCTTACAGTTTTCTTTTTCCTCATCTTGCTCAGGTAGTCCTTGTTCAGTTAGAGAACATTTGCCTTTGTGCATCATATGACTCTCCCTAGTATTATCAGGGATGGGTTTTGTGGATTGCTTATATGGGCAAAGTGGTGACCTTGAAGTAGACTTCATTGGTGGAAAAGCTGTTCCTGCTTGGGACTGCTGTTCATCATTTACCTGTAACATAAACCAAAATGTCCTGGTTTACTGGTAATGGAAAAAACCCTACCAGCTTTCTGCATAGAAAAAAAGACTCACTGCAAAAGACTAAATATTGTGAATTTGCAAAACACACATACGTACATAGTCAAATGGGAAAAAATATTTTTAAGACATTTATCACTTTGTATATACAGTACAGTGAGACTTGATATCAATCACTTTGGTGGGGTGTAAGATGGAATACCCGCTACAAAGCTGGCAATCTATTTGCTAGGAGCAGAAAAAAGCTAAACCAAGAACAGTGCTCAGTCTGTTTACTAAGGTACCAGGTATTGAGTACCAAGATCTGTCCTTCTATGTACAATTTTCCTGTACATATTCTGCAAACATAAAAAATAATTGTCACTTTCTGCTGACATCTGGACAGAAACCCCTGCTTTCACGTTTTAACTGATGTGCAGTCAAAGCACTCCATTTTAATTTTACATTAAATTCACATATGAAAGGGAATAAATTTGCATATGAAAATGACAGAGCACATTTTAAACACCTTGAGAAATCTGTAACAGTTTGAAAATGGGTTTCTGAAATGAAGTATATGTAAGTACCCACCAAAGAGAAGGAAATAAGGTTTATTTCTCTTTTAAAATAAGACACACTGATTCCTGTATTAAGATAAAGAATGAAACAACACATTTTGATGGTCTTAATAAATGATGAAATAATATTATGAGGAATTCCTCCAGAAATCCTCAGATGTACATCTTCTTGAAATAAAACAAGGACATATATCCAGCAATGTCCGAGAGAAAGGGCACAAATTCCTGTAACTGTTAGCTTCTGCATATTTAAACTTGGGGTTAAAAAACAACCCTGAAGTCTACTTTTTTCCTATACAGTTGTAGGTAAGGAGTAGCCTGTCCTTAGACCTAGACAATACAAGCTTAGGCAAACAGGAGGACTGTCCCCCTGTAGTATTAAAACCAATTTATTACTCATTACTGGTTATTTGCTGTAATCTTGACTATGGTCTGAGAGAGACTATAAGTTCACACCATGCTGGCAGGTGATTACTGAACAACTTTCTGTGGCCAAGGCTTCTTTTTTTTTTTTCACCACCGAGTTTCTTTACAAGCAACACCCTCCATTTGTTTCTAAGGTTACAGGAAAACATATATAAATGAGTGTAAATAAAATTTATTAGCATCACTTAATGAAACAGTAATAAAACACAGACCTCCAGGCAACATCTGCAAGAAGCAGCAAATTTGGGCAAGCAGGGTAATTAATCCTTGAAACAACATACAAGAATTCAGTGGATTCACTCTCACTTCAAAATACAGGTTTCTTATTGCTTAAAACAAATTATGGCTCATCTCACTTATCTTCCCAATGATGCTTTCCAGTCTCAAAACCTATACATCCACTAAACTATGTGGCCCTTGCTTTTACTTACTTTTGCTATCTTGATGACATATTTTATGTGTGAACACAGAAGAGCTGCATTTAAAAACAAAACAAAACAAACATAATACAAAAGTTGTTCTCTTGCTTTATGGTTTCAGTTTTGGCTGTGTGACAGACTCCACTGATTGCCTATAGAATGCTTTGTGTAACCTGACAAACTGGAAGAATTTTTATTTACTAGCATTTTCTATGTAGCCCTCATCTAAAGAAGCATCAGTATATAAAAACTATTCTCTTTTTGCTCAGCTTGAGATAGCATGGTTAAAAACTTCAGAGGAGATTTCAGACAAAAGGTTTATTTCTGTCCTAGAGATGGAACATTTTTCTATAATCTGCAAAGCATGTGCATTAACTTAGAAAGAACATCTTATTCTGATGTACTGTGAAACATTCAGCAGTATGTCATATTACTGAAAACACTTGCAAAGGTAATGTAAACTTCAGTTATTACACTTTTTAAAATAAAAATTGCCTTTCCAAACCTAACTCTGTACTATTTGTTTGATAACCTTAAAATCTAGCAAGCACTAACATTAACGTTTAGTTTCTTAAACATATAAATAGGGGACTTTCAGATGGTAAACAGACTTTCAAATATCTGTAGCTATTTTATAGCATCTCAAATCTGGAATTCCAAGAGTTCTTAGCAGAAAACTTTAAACCTCAACTCAGACTCCCAAATGTTAATTCTTTTGTTGTTTACTTTTTCTGAAACCTAAGAAACCACAGGATAAGGAACAACTGCTCTTTAATATCCATGATAAGAAATCAAAAATATATTTAAATGAAATTTACATTTCTCAGTGGGTTTCCCTATGAAGTCACAAATTACATCACAGGAACGGTCTACAGATTGCTAGCATGGTCAAGACCTCTGTCATGTTTTAGTGATTCAGGATTTATGATCTTACCTTCAGTGTGTTTCTGAGAAATGTAAAGAATGATGTGTCCTCAAACTTACTGGTCAATACAAATACATTTAGTGAATGTATTAGTTTTCCCCATGGCTGTCATACCCGGATATGTTTTTTTAGTTACCTTTTGTGGTTTGCTGCCACCAGGTGTTGAACAGGAGCGCTCACCAAGATTATCTGGTCTGCATTTTTGGACATCTTGTGTAGGCAAAGGCAATTTCTCACTTGAGGAAGCCACAGAGGGACTGGTTCTTAAATTTAGGGTTGCTCTACATAAAATATAAGGGCTAACCTTTCCAGTGGGGATATCAACAAACCCTGAAAAAAAAAAAAAAAAGCTTCTATTAAAAACAGTTAAATAAGTTACACTTTCTTAAACAGATCTCTTTTCTTCACAACGGGGATGAAAATAGCCAATTAAAATCAGTAATTTGTTCTATTGAAGAAAATGCATCAAAAAGATCGCTCAGCAAATCTTGTGTGTTCCAAAATTCATATGCAAGCCCTGGTAACTGTAGACAAGGTACAACAGTAATTCTATAGCAAAGGTTTTCAAACAGATGTTTAGTCTTTTTCTTTACAGGTACATTATTGTTTGGAGAATAATTTCAGGCTGAAAACATGTACTGGTTTTACTAGAACTCAATCAGTACACAATAGCACGACATGATCTTCTTGATTTTTCATATTTTTTCTCTGCATAGAACTATAATGTTATAGATTGTCTATTATCATAGAATCATAAAATGGTAGTGGTTGGAAGGGATCATCGAGCCCAACCCTCTGCCAGTGTAGGAACACCTAGGGCATGTCACACAGGAACAGATTCAGGTGGGTCTTGAAAGTCCCCGGGCAGTCTGTTCCAGGGCTCTGTCATTCTCACAGTGAAGACGTTTTTCCCTGTGTTGAGGTGGAACTTCCTGTGTTTCACCTTGCTCTTGTCCTACCACAGGGAACAACTGAAAAGAGGCTGGCCCCTTCTACTTGTCACCCACCCTTCAGATATTTGTCAACATTAATAAAATCCCCTTCCAGTCTTTTCTTCTCCAGGCTAAGCAGCCCCAGGGCTCTCAGCCTTTCCTCATAAGAGAGATGTTCCAGTCCCTTCATCATCCTTATAGCTCTCTGTTGGACTCTCTAGTATTTCTTTGTCCCTCTTGCACTGGGGAGACCAGAACTGAACACAACAGTGCAGATGTGGTCTCACTAGTACAGAGTAGAGGGGAAGGCTCTCCATCTAGCTGAAAAGTCAAACATTTACTGGCACATATGTTCTCAGAACAAGTGTATTTCCATAAAAATATCAACACTGGTAAACAAATGCAATGCAAATAACACGTAGATTTAGAAATCCTAACTTCTGGGAGTGATCACTGAAGTTGAGGTGATTCAGTATCTCTATGGCTTGTCCTTTAATGATTGCAATTGCATTTATTATAAAGGGTTACTTAATAGGTAGTTGCATGTATAATATATTTTTCAAGCCCTGATCTGTGAAATCTCCTCAGTTACTTTCTGCTGCAGTGAACCCTTATATGGAATACCAGGCTAATTTCATTGCATTTATAGTAAAATGAAATTCAACTGTCATGAAGATGGTAAAATGTTACTGCTGCAGGCAAGACAGTTTCAACTCAGGGAATTTTAATTGATTTAATGTATTGACAATTAACACACTTTTAATTATTGATTCTGGTATTGAAAGAAATGAAAGCACACAAATAAGCAAACACCTGGGGGAAACACCTTGGCTTCTGTCCCCATTTTCTGATCTCCAGTTGCCTTGCTGCACAGCACACCTTCTGTGACATGATGGGAGTGCAGGAGATGGTGGTCAGATCCTGTTCCTTGTTTTTAATTCAGATTCTCAGGCATGGAGGAACCCACTGGCTGTAGTCACTCTGGGGTTATATGCCTCCTCAGTCTCCTCTCAGCTCACCATGGGCTGCTCCACAGCTCCTATCCCTGCTCAGACCACCACCTCCCCAGCAGTCCCATGCCCTGCTCAGTACGATACATTACTTCAGCATTACTCATGTCTCTCCAGTCTTGGCATTATTTTTCATTCACCTCAGCATTTTCTTACTCATATTTTCACAGAGCCATGACAAACACCTCTGACAGTTTCTGTTTTGGTGCATGGTTTTGTACTTTGGAGCCAGCTGGACCTGACCATGTCCAGGACATGGTAGGCCTGACCTCCTTCCACAGAGTCCCCCCTGCAGTCCTCACCACCAACTACTTACCACTCAGACCTGCATAGCTATTAACCATCTTTTTGACTTCATAAGGAAAAATACTGAAGGAACTGTGGGGCTACGGAGGGAGCAAATATGACTCCATCACAGTACTCTAGTGGTCCAATCTTGTGACCTTTAAGATTAGATTCAATCCACATGTATTATCCTCTAAGTTTCAGTCAATGGTTCAAATAATGCTCTTAAATGACTAGCACAAATCTTCTGTCAGCAAAACTTTGTTGCTGTTACATATCATATGCTCAGCCTCTAACATATGCATCACAAGGAACTACAGAGTTGTGACTGCCAGGACCATTTAACTCTTAGAAGAAGGGTAGTTATTAAACAAACATAAAGGTATCATGCTGGTCTAAGACCATAGCTCCACAAACACTGACATGGTACTAACTGGCAAATCTCCCATTGACTACTTTCACCTTCCATCGCTGCCAGCAAAAATGCTTGCATAGTCACCTACTTACCCAGAGTAAAACTGATTCAGCAAAACAAAAGAAGAAAAAAAAAAAAGCCATCTGGTATGCTCAGAATGCTCACAGAATGTCTGCCTTTATAAAACACTATAAATACCTTTTCGCACTCCTTCTGGAAGCCCATCTGGCTCACCGTCTATGTCCTCCTGACCCAGTTGATTTTGACCGATATTATACTTCCTTTTTTTTTTAAATGAAATCTCTGGCAGAGGGGATCTTGGTTCTCCGTTATCTTTCCTGGTGTCTTCATATCTCTGTCTTTTACTTGAAAGCTTAGTAGCATCTTCATCTGACCTCATCTCTTTGGCAGACTGATTGCTCACTGTTAATGAGTTATCTGTATTCAGCAAAGGAGTGTTGACAGCATCACTTGTTGGCTGTTTCAGCTGAGCACTCAACAAACTGACTTGTGTTTTTAGCATCTCATTTGCTTCCTCTAGTTTATAATATTTAACAATTAGAGAGCAGTATTTCTCCAAGTTCTCATCTGCTTCTCTGGTTTTCTCTTCTGTAGATTTCTGTAATTCTTCCAGTTTTAACTTGATTTCTTCTGTAATGGCATTCTCATCAGCACCTTTCAAAGCAGAATATCATTATTCTTATAAGTAACATAAGAAAAGACGCATATATAAGAATTTACAATGTAATGGTCACATCTTTTAATTACAGATGTTCTATAACTATGCAACTATATAAAAGAAGTGACAGTGTACAAAATTAGTAATATGTTTAACATGATAATGTATTTGCTAAAAAGAGAACAAAATTTGAAAAAAAAAAAACCCCTTGACTGATTCATGGGCAAACATTTTCCCTGTCATTTTTTAAACTTCTGAACACTTGACTTTGTACTCTTAACTCTAAGTATCACCTACAATACAGTGCATCTCACGAGAAGAGCCAAAATATAAAGAATCAAGCATGAGAATCAAAGTGGAAAGTTTGATGGAAAACAATAAAAGGAGTTGTACACAA
The DNA here is from genome assembly GCA_033439905.1 of Ceryle rudis. Lineage (NCBI taxonomy): Eukaryota > Metazoa > Chordata > Aves > Coraciiformes > Cerylidae > Ceryle > Ceryle rudis. The sequence continues at coordinate 7,990 of JAAGNO010012839.1, read as the reverse complement.
GCATTAGTTCTTAAGAAAAACACTCCCCTTCTTCCACAAGTCACTTTTAAGTCACAAAAATGCAATATTTAAAATATATATGCATAATCCACGGTTGCTTCTGATACTTTCAAAGATACTATCAAAGAAGATGAACTAGATTTTTTAAATGTTTGACATGTTTGCAGTTGTACTTTTTATTAGTAGTTAAGAATCATGCTCTGTATTAGAGTTGCATATGCAAACAGACATTTAGGGAAAAAGAACGTTTTAGAAAGTAATGTACTGCTAAGAAACCATTAAGGTTACCTTCTTTCCTATACTTTGCAATAGTTAGATCTTTCTTCTTTAATAGTTCATCACATTCAACCAGCTGTTTCTGCAACACTTCCTTTTCCTGTTCCACATTCTTACAGGATTTCATCCACAGCTGCATTTCACTGTGGACAAATTCATTTTCCTTCTTCAGTTGAACTATGATGTTAAGATTATCAGCCTACAAAGTAAGAAATGTAATTGTTACACCAGAAATGTAATTCTTCCATTTAAACATTACAATGTCAAATGGTAGCTCAACTGGAAAAGGACTACAACCGTGCTCTACAGCAAAAGGAGCTGTAGAGCACGGTTGTAACGTATACTTGTTTGCCTCTTTCTGTACAACCTCATTATAGCTGCTCCTTTACTGTAGGAAACATGAAAGTCCTCTTCTAGGTGGGTACATACAGATTATTAACTCAGCAGAAAAACAAGAATTCAAATACCAGCAAGTGATATTTATTCTCTCCAAATACACAAAAAAAATATGAGATTACTGATGTCAAAAGCTTGCATCCTACCTATGAGAAAGCTGTATGAACTCTGATGCAGTAGTTCTTCCTTCACCTGCGAAGTGATACTTCATTGACATGGCATAAAAAAGTGCTGCTTTCCAGGTAAAGTATTGTTTTGAAATCTGTTAAGTTTTAACATGCTCTCTCCCAGTCTGAGTCTCCTTTATTACTCTTTTCATCCCTAATGTCTCTAATTGCCACAGAGGCAAAGATAACCCAGGCTTGCTTTGCATACTAAATTCCAGCTCAAAAGTACTATTCTAAGCAGCACCAGACAATACCTTCCCACACACTTCCACTCGCTTGGACTGCTCCCTGCTCGTCTGGTCTGGTACTAACCTGTGTGCAAATACCACACAGTGAGCACAGCTAGAAGCCTTATATGCTGCATTTACCCTACCATGGGTACTGTTCTCTCACTGGCATGTATCCTATAGTACTGTATCATTGGACTACTGGTATTAAACAAATTAACAACACAGTGGAGGGCCCTACAGAATAAAGAACTGTTGAGAAAGATGAATGTATTGCAATTCAGTGTTTGCTTGCAAGTAAATTGAATTGGCTATGTTTCTTTAAGTGCACATTTAGAGAGATACTCATTCCCAAAGTAAGAGTACAGAGTTCAAGCCAACAATCAATCATAGACAGAAATAGGACAAAAATAAAAGGCACGTGAGAAAAAAATACAGGGGAAATTAATACAGATATTCAGTTGTATGGACAGTTAAACTTCACCTGTGCTACTAGAAAGCAGACCAAGCACACCTAGAACTGTTCCCAGCTATCAACTGTTCGCAGTATGTGGAGCTTATATTCTATCATTACCAAGAACAGCGTTCTCATTCAGAGAATTACACTAGCTAATAAATTTAATGAGTATTCTATATAAAATTGAATTCATAAAATCTCAGGAATGAAGAGCAATGTATCAAGACTAATGCTTAAGTCAGAACATGGTATCTTTTATCATGAAAGTAATTCACAAACAGAAAGTAGAGGCACTGCAAAGTGTCTCTGAGTGTATTGTATCCACGTTATAAGCCAGTCACAATGATCAGCGTAGACAATAGACTGCTGTGCTCAGCATCACATAAACCAATTCTAGGTGATCTCAGTCATGGCATATGCAATAGAAACTTTCTATTGTAGATCAATAGGAACATTGTTTCCTCTATGCTCTATATTCTCCTTAGTGAAACAAAGGCTGATCAAAGTCAAGCCAAAGCTCTGGAGCAGTGGTTCCCAATCCCATGATTATTTTACACCACAGTGCCTTGTATCTCATGTAACTGGCAATGTTTACATATTTTTTTCTTACCTTGTTTTTTTGGAGTTCTTCTAAGGTTTGATTAGCTACTTTAAGGGAATTATTTAGTTCTTCCTTCTTTGACTTCAAATGCTCAATTTCCAATTTTTGTGAGCTGATAAAGTGCTCCAGTGAATTCATCTTATCTCGACAGGCCTCAATTTCTACTTCATTCTAGAGAAAGAAAATGTGCCTGTTAAGGACATCGAGTTGTATGCTAAAGATGTACTTAAGAGCATGTCACAGCCCACAGGAGTTCCACAGAAAATTTGCTTGGTATGTTTTGAGGAGTTTAAAGATGAAAGAGCAATTTGTCTTAAGTATATATTTTGAATACCAAAATCTTGCCTCTAAGAAGTCTACCGTTAAAAAGCCCTTATATTTTACTCTAACTTGCTCTTCAATTTACTTTATGCTCATAAGAATGAAAATTAATAAAAAATAATTATAGTAAATTGTTTGCCCATATCCTACTGGCTTCAAATATATATGCATAGATATATTTCTGTAGAAAAGATGATGACACTTTGCACACAGCATGACTGACAAATGCATTTCCAACATATTTGCCCTAATGTCCTAAAATGGTTAATATTTCTTCCCCATTCCTAACAAAACAACCATTTCCTGGACTAAACCACACTGCTGCTTTCCCTTTTTCAAATGTATTGTCCCAAATAAATTAACACACTGAGTTCTGAAGCAAATTCACCTTTCACTGCTTGCTATATGGAAAACCAGAATTTAACACTCACCGAGTTCCAAGGTAAGTTATATAGACAGTTTGAAAATAGGGGCAATTTCTTTTGCAACAGAATTGGCAAAATTTGGTAAAATATGTAGAATTTAATTAAAAACGCACAGCACCATTCTTCCCATTTTCAGATTTACCTTTCGGCTTGATTCTGTCAGAGAATCCTGATGCTCTTTCTCTGCTTGAAGTAGTCTGCCTTTGTATTCTGTTATTTCTCTTTTCATTTCCCTTTCTTTTTCTTGTAGTTCTGTCTGAATCATCTCCAAACTCTTAGACAGTTCAGTTTTTTCTGACGTAGTTAATTGCAGCTGAAGCTGTAAAGAGTAATAGCACATCCTTTGGTATTTAGGATTTTCTCAATGGAGAAACAGTTGACCCATTAAACCATTTGACTCTATATTTGAAACATCTTTCAATTTCCAAAACCAACTTGGTAATAAAAAAACCTCTTCAGCAGTGGCTAAACACACTGTAATCAAAGAGCGGAACAGCTGAACACAGAAGGTGGGATAAGAGGCAAAGGAGGGTTTCCTAAAAAGAAACGTTATGATATGAGGGATATGTTCAGTGCAAGTTTGCCAGCACTATTAAATCAAGTAAAAATCACTGGCAGGCTCAGAGCTTAACCTCTCCAAACATTGTTCCCTCTGAGAGTGGCTTGCGAGGTTTCACTTTCCTCACTCTCTTTAAGATGATAAAACTTTCTAAGCATTTTTCATATTGATCCACTTTTATAACTGTACTATTTGGACAACTGGCCTGTATTTCCATACAGGATTTCTGGAAGTTGCAGAAATCTCTTTTCTCTCACAAAATCCTCAATGCCACAACAGAAGCAAGCCCCTGGTTATAAAATTTTGGAAATAATATTAGTAGGTCATAAGACCATTTAAGCTGGTTTAAACACATAACATTGTTCACAAATAAGACCAACAGTCATCTCGATGGTAAAACAGCCTCTAAGAATTAAATATGAATAAATTAAAAATAAAGACTCTTGAACTGTTTATTCCTTGACTTCATCCTGAAAGTTCTTTAACACTATGGAAAGAGGCTTAGTTTTGAAAGAAATTTGAGAAATGTTACATTTTTATGGAACATCCTCTGTCTGATGATTGAATGCCTGTAGTGGACACAATTTCTTGCCACTGGAAGATTTCTTGATATCCACCTGTGGCCTTTATGCCAAGAAAAGTTTCAATAGAAGGAAGAAGGGAAAAAAACCTATTAGCTAATCATTCTATCTTGGAAAAGAATATTAAATCTTTGGAAATTTGGAAGCAGGAACCTCTGGTACTGTACATTAGCACAGGTCCACTGACCAACCTCTACACATTTATACTGTACTTGAGCATCTGGCCTTGAACACAGAAGAACTACACACAGAATAACTAACTTTGTTCTTTTCTGAATGTTCTTGAATAAGTTGTATTTCTTTAGCAAGCTTGTTCCTTTCTGTGGTAAATTCTTCCTGTAATTTGGAAATCTTCTGTTCAGTATCGCTTAGCTTGACTTGCAGCTCAGTATGACTTTCAGTCAGTTCGTTTACCTGAAATTAAATTTTCCAGAGTTATTTTTAATAACATGTGTCATGACCTCCAAAAGATTTTCTTATATGCAACAAGCCATTTTCAAGATGGGTTATTTTATTCTCATAGCTGGTCCAGCTCCAGGCAAGAATCACAACAAGCTAATGCTGTTTTCACCTGGCAAATGTCCAATTGTTCTTTCACTTTCGAGCTCCCAAAGTATTTATGCGCGATACAAAATCACTCACCCGATACTGATTTGCCTCTCCTCTTTTTCTTCTAAAGGAAAGAGGAAACTATCTTGCATTATTTGATTACTTAAACTTCTATGCCTACTTTCAAGCAACCTTCTCATTCATCCTACAGAATACAATGTAATACTTTCTAGATCTGTAACTTCAATGCAAACTTATGATTGCTTTGAAAACAATGTTAAAAATAGGATGCTTACTGTAAAAGTCTGAAGTTTAAGTTATTTTAAGATATAATTTATTAAGGAAGTGATAAGCCCAGAGGACACTTCATCCTTCTTCCTAAAATAGGCAACTTTACCCTAATGGAAATGGCATTACCTTTTTACATAAAGCGCTCTTTTCACAAAGTGTAGATTCCAATTTCATCTCAAGGTCCTTATAAGATACTTTTAGAACATTCAGGATATCCAGAAAGGTTTCAGTATCAGAAAAATGTTGCTCCTTCAGCTTCAACTCAGCAATCACATTCTTCAGCCTTTCTTTTTCCTGGTGCCAACATTCATGTTCATGTTGCATGTGTGTCAGCTGTGAAGACCACTCCTCCATTTCTCTCACCTGCTTTTGAAGAGCACCATTTTCCTGCACCTTTTCATTAACTTTTTGTTTACAATCCATCAACTCTTGAGCGAGTACATCCCTCATGTGATCCAATTTGATATTTTCATTTTTTAATTCTTGACATTCCTGTAATAGTGTTGTTTTATCTTCCTCAAGACAAGCCACTCGATTAATCAATACTTGCTCTTTTGCTCTAGCATCTGCTTCCTCCTTGCAAGAAATCTCTAATTTCCCACTGATTTCTTTCAGCTCAGTTTTCAGCACTACCACAGTATTTTCAAACTCATTCTTGATTTGTATCTTTTCTTCCTCCTTTTCTTCTAACAGTTTTGCTGTAGTCAAATTGGAAGATTCTAGTTCAAGAATTATTTCTTGCTTTTCTTTTAAATCTTTAGCCAGACACTCTCTTTGTGAAGTGAGGACATCAAACTGTAATTTCATCTTTTCAGACATCTCTTCCATCTCCATTGTTAACGTTTCTGCCTCTGCTTTAGCAGTCTCTGACTGAATAACTGCATCTTCTAGATTTTTCTCCGACATCTCCAGTTCTCTTTCAAGCCTCTCTATTTTATCCATAAGAGAGTCAGCTTTCCGTTCACTCTCTTTTAGCTTTTCAGCAATGTGGTGTTTTTTCTTCTCATCAGATTCAATTTTTACTTTCAGCTTCTCAATTCCATATCGCATTTCATCTACTTCTTTCTGTGCTGAGCTGAGTCTAGCAGCAAGTTCACCTTTTTCCATTAACAAGTCCCCTAAAGATCTGGAAAGCTCTGAATTTTCCTTTTCTGATGAATTTAATTTGCTCTGCATAATTTCCAACTCTCTTACAATCAGCTCTTTCTCCTTTTTCAAATCTGCTGATTCATTTTGGAGTTTTCCCTTTTCTAAGGTGAAAGACACAGCATCATTTTCCAAACTTTGCAGCTTCTTCAGAAGATGATCTTTTTCATCTGACAACTGATTTACATCAGATTTTGCCATCTCAAGCAGATTTGTTTGTGTCCTCACTTCACCCTCTAACTTTCTAATTAATTCAGTAGAATCCACTGTAGTTGACTCTAGCTCTTTTAATTTTTCTTGCAGCATCTGATACTTCTGGTCTAGTTCTTTTTTATTCTCAGACAAAACACTCAGTTCTTGGCCAATATGGTTTCTCTCAGCTGTGACTGAAATTAGGTGCTCTTGAAAGCTAGAAATAGTTTTCAAATTCATTTCCCTCTCCCTTTGTAATTGCTGACATTTTGCCTGAAGCATTTCAATATCATGCTCTTTGAACAAGGCCTCATTCTCAGGATTAACCTGCTCAGATTTTGGACTCCTCTGTTCATTTTCAGCTGCAAGAAATTGTTCATGATAGCCTCTCTTGCTCATTTCCACATCATCCAATGTGTCTGCTGCATTAGACAATCTAATTTTATATACCTCCAGCTCAGACTTGACATTCTCAGGTTCTTTTTCTAACGAGACTTCTCTAAGAGACAGCTGCTGTTTATTTTCAGAGACCGATTTCAGTTTTTCCTCTATGTCACAGTTTTCTTCCTTAACAACTACAGTTGCTTCCTTCAGTTCTGCAGAAGCTGAGCTCTTCAGAGTTAATTGTACATGCTGAAAGTTCAGCTCCGAGTTTAATTGCTCAACTTTCATTAGTAAATCAAGATGTTTATGGCTTTCTTCCGTCTCTCTCAGCTTCACATTTTCAGCAGTCTGTTGTTTTGTCTCCTCATGAAGCATTTCAGTGGTTATTTGATTTTCATAGAAATCTCCTGTACTCAAAAACAAACTACTACTGGAAAATGACAATGCACTGGCATGGTCTGATGGGTTGGTTATTCTTCCTGACATATTTCTACACTCATGTTCTCCAGAAACCTTCTCAGTATAATCTTCCATTAATCTGGCTTCAGTGGTCTCAGTTACATTTTCACACACAGAGGTATCTCCTGCAGCCGTTTTCTCAAGAGGGATTAGTTTAGGTTTACTGCTTTTCAGTGCTGAGTTTTCAACAGGCACTTCCAATTGATAAGGACTATTGTTTTCTTGTTCAGTGTTCTGTAAAGGTTAAGAATCAATCCATTTAAAAGAAAGGAAAAGAAAAAAACCAAGTTTTTAAAGTTTTCTTAAACTAGTAAAACTCCTCCTCTTCTATAAAATAAATAGGTAGCATCCTTCTCTACTTCAGAATCTGCTTTCTTATAGAAAGGATTTGTACTTATGTATATAAACACGTATCTTGGGGCAAAATGTTTTAAAGATATGGAGGGAAAACTTTCAGCCAAATTTACTGAAAGACTACGTCCAAAGATACCACGTGCCTCCATACTTTGGGAAAATAGGTGTCTACATGATAAAGTGAAAAATCATGGGAGAAAGGTTCACTGCTCACCTTCTATTAGACACCAGAGAAACATCAAGGGACACAAGCCCAAATCCCCAAACAGTCCCTTTTCCAAATTACCACTGTCTGTCAGAGTTGGACTTACATTTGGTGCCACCTGATGCGTTCTGTTGAAACAATAAAAATGAGTAACTTCAAAACTTGAGGACTCCAAAAAAGAACTGGGTCTGAAGGTAGCACCTGAAAGATCTGTATTGAGTAACCCAGCTTAAAAAACCCTCCAGCTATGTATGGTAAAGGACAGTATTTCCCTCTTCAAGTGTCTATGTATCAGTGTGGATGCTCTATGTGAACTACAAGCAGCACATACAAATGAAAGATTTTTATTCACCCCGCCCCCCCCCCCCCCCACAGCCACCCACCACCGCCACGCTGCCCC
>JAAGNO010012837.1:47657-61939 GCA_033439905.1 Ceryle rudis | reverse complement strand
GGGCAGAGCTCCTTACGTGCTGCAAACCAGGAGCGGGGCCACCGCAGAGCACACACCACACGGCCCCCCCCGGAGGGAAGAGGGGGAGCGCTGCGATTCGGTGGGGCCTCCGGCCTGTCCCGGGCCCACCAGCCCTCGGGGCCTGTCCCCGGGACGGGCACCATGCGTCCCGGAGCCTGCTGCGGGGAGCTGCCCGGGCAGTGTCCCGGCCGGGGGCTGTGAGCCCCGGAGGCGCTGAGGGGGGGGATTCTTCCCGGGAGTAGTGTGCGTAAGGAGGAAATTCTTCCTGGGACTGTTTGTGCCCCAGGGGGGTGGGAATTGCAGGTTTTCTCTAGTGCCAGTTCTGGACTTGCCCTGTTTGCTTCCAGTTTAGTCCTGGATAAGCTGCAGAAATGACCTGGATTCCTTTCTGTGCAGTGTTGTTTAATTCTCTTGTAGATACTGGTCCTCAGCTGCCTTCTAGCAGCAGTCACAGCCCTGTGCAATCCAACCAAGAGATGCAGAGCTGAGATACGCCATGCTCTGATTTGCACAATCTTTTTTCCTTTTTCCCTCTTGATAAGAAGCGAGAGAAGACATCTTTAATCCATCGGGTGCACGCACAGCCAGGCTTACAGGGATGGTAGGAGGAAATATTTCTTCAGAGGATCGTGATATTGCTCACTATTGCCATACCAAGCACTGGCAGTGATATGCGAAGGAACAACTGATCTTATTTTTCCCTTGTTCTACCTGCAGGGAAATCTTATACCCTAAAATTTATAGGATTGACAAAGGGAAGCCACAAACACATACTTTGCAGTTGATCAGGAAGCAGAGAGATGTGTTCAGCAGCCCTGGATCATCTTGTGGACATCTGCCTTCTGTCCTGCCTCGCCCAGAATGTCCCACTGAGCGAAGGCAGTTAGTTACTGGTCCAGTTTTCAACCCCTTTCTAGGCTAAGCTGTTTTAGATTACGCAGGCTCTGGCTTTGCACCTCTTTCCCTGAGGAAGTTGGTTTGCAGTCGTGAATTCATTCACCCAAGAGCCAAAACAATCACATCTGCACATTGTTGAGTGTGCTCCCGGTACCCTGTTGCTTGTTGCTTGAAACTTTGCTCTCTGTAGCCCATTTAAGTTGAATTTCAGTAGTCCCTTGGAGAGGTTTTGCTACTCCATATGTTGTGTGCTGAGGTGAGATGTGGTGGTCTCAAACACAGCCTGCTACTGCTGGGTCTGCGTGCGTGGGGTGTACCTGCCTGCGCAGGATGGACTCCTGGCTCATCTGCCAAATGTCCCAGTTCTTCCAGAATTTCAGCTTTGGCCAAAGCTAGAGCAAAGGGTGATATGCTTGTGGTGGCTTCTTTATAGTGAATTCCCCTGGCTGATGAAGATGACTACACTGTGGTTGAGTTCTGAGAATTTGGTAGACTGGGGCTATGTAACAAACCAGAGCTCTGCAGGCGGAGAAAGGTTATAGAGTTCTGTGCTTCAGGGAAGGCACTAATGATCACAAGTGGCAAAAGGACTTTTTTTCTTCCCTTCCCTTCATACACATTTAGCCTGATGAATTACACCTCATTTTCTTTGTTTGTTTTGTTTCTTTTAACATCCAATATTTGGTTCTGCTCCAAGCTGGCTACTGGCTTTGGGAGTTCAGAAGCAGGCATCGAGCTGAGCTGCAGAATTGACTGTTGCAACTCTTCATGTGAGTGCTGCACGAGATTTTCCTTACGTTCCTATACCCTTGGTGCTTACAGATGGACGTGTTCTGCTGCTAGCGTCCCCTCCTTCCCAGAAACAGTTGGAAAAGTGTGAAGATGAGATGCTGTAAGGCATACTGGGAGCAGATGAAACTTAGCTAAATGCTGCTGTCAGAAACACAGACTTGCGGAAGCAGATTTTGTTAGTTGAAGCTGAACTGGGGCGTTATGGGAGTGAGGAATGGGAGCAATGATGAGTAAGAGCTTGATTAACTGGGAAGGAATGTCGAGAACAAGTTGCAAAGTCAGAGCCCCCAGCGAAGGGCAGGAGGGAAACCAGTGATGCACAGTGCACTCTGAAATGGTACTTGTGGCAAAACAGGTGCCAGTTCAGCGCGCTTAGATGCCACTAATGGCTCAGAAATCTTAGGCCATTAAAAAAGCTATTTGGTTTCATAGGAAGTTTGAATCATTCTTCTGCTTTCTGAAGTATTCGTGAAGAGCAGCCCTGCTGTGTCAAGCTCTCTGGCTGCTGTGCCACCCGTGGTGGTTGTAACACGCTTGTGGCGTGTCAGACTACTGGTGCACGTTGCATGTCTGCTGAGGTGCTGCTATGCTGCACCCACTTTGGTGGCTTGCTGTGAAAAAAAATCGGTGCTGTCATGATATCTTTGCAGAGAAGAAAAGAGTATTGTAAAAAACAGGCTTCTGAAGCAGGTTTCTGTGGAGTCAGGTTAACCTCTTAACCCAGAGTAGCTCCAATTTATATGTTCAGGTAGCACGTTTCAAGTGTTGTCTCTTCTTTAATAGACCACCAAGTATTAATATGGTTTCCTGTTCAACTTTTAGTATCCTTCTAGATGATTTTAGTGAACAGCTTGAAAACAAATACTGTCTGTGGGACTAGTCTTTGAATGCATTTGTGCTGTTTGACCCATCACTCATTCTTTCACCTTTTTTCTCCTTCCACTAGCAAAGATGAACGATCTCTGAAACCATCAGAGCTGAGTTGAGATCCCCTGAGCCACACTAGTCACCTGGCAAGTGCATTTGTAACTCCCAAGTGAGTTTGGCAGTCAGGTCATTGCCTCCTAGCCAATGTATTCCTCAATTATTTGAGGTTTGTATCCTGCCAGCAACTGGAAGAGCAGCTTGGGAAAAGGGACTTCTTCCAGGAACCACGATTGTGTTGGCATTCGGATTTAAAGACGTTGGATGAAGTCAACCCTTCGGTCAGAGAACTGTAAGCAGGCTTCTTGAACACGCTGGCTTTAGTTACAAAACAAGTCATGCTTCTTTGAGGTTATCACTAGGCCTTGAATGCGTGGTGAAGTGGGAAGCAGACAATAGAAGTAGCAGCAGCAGATCCAAAGCAGCTTGCGTCCCTGTTCTGCGTGAAGCAAATGTAGCTTGTGAAAATGGAAGGAGGCAGTGGGCGTGTGTAGCTTGAATCGTTCTAAATTTTCCACAGCAACATCCTAGCTTTTATTTTATAGCACCTATTACCACTTTCCAGGGTTGTTGTTTGGGGTTTTTTTTTTTAGCAGTAAGTGCTGCCATTTTCTTCTGCTTAAAGCTTCTTTTGGAGACCTGGTGATGATTTGAGTGCACTATTTGGTAAGGAATAAAGTATGTCTGGATTGCAGCATATCTAGCCAGGTGAGCCATACTGGTGAGCCACAGGTTATTCTGGCACCCTCGTTTGCCAAGGAGCTGCTGAATTACCGAAACAGCTCACGTTTATTACGTGTGTCAGTGTAGCTGAGCCCGTGGCCCTAAGGCTGGATCGGGGCTGTGAACCAGTCCTGCGTTGCTGGGACCGCTCGTGATGTCTGCTGTGCAGGTGGCTTTGGATATCGTTGTGGCAGCAGGCAGCAGCTTCTTGCTTCTGCAGAAAGCCTCTGCTTGGCTGTCCCATTGTGCTAGAGACGCTGAAGTCGAGTTTGAGCTGCTGCTGCCTGGTCCTGAGGCTGGTAAGCTCTGGGGATGTCCTCCTGTATCAGGAGATGAAGCTGAGCATGCTGCCAGTGCTGGGGCAGGCAGGAAGTGCTCACACATGGCAAGGAGGTGGCCTCTGCTTGATAGGAAGCTTTTTGAGACGACGAAGGGGTGGAGCAAGTCGTCCCTTCCCCCAGCAGTGCCTGCTCTCCCACACTGCCGGCTGATGAGTAGCATCAGAATTAGACCACTGTGGTGTCGTAGTCTGCAGTTCTCTCAGCTTTCTCTATGTCCCCTGAGAGTACATCACTTGAAAATAAAAGTAAACCCTTTTAAAAACCATTCTCTGAGTAGAGAAATGAGAGAATAGGAACTTTGAAGTTCTAACCTTGTCTCAGACATCTGTCTTCCTTCTTTTGGCCTTCAAGTCACGTCAGAACTTTCTGTGCCCCTTTATTAAGAGGCAGGAGCTGTGACTTACTGCTGGTGAACTGCTCCACACGTTGACTGGTTCTGCAGCAAAGCAGGAGCACAGCATGGTGTGGTACACAGCCAGGGGACACCTCTGCCTTCTGTGACACCCTCTGCAGCACCACCTGCCAGTAGTGGCCCCAGGTGAAGGCTGAACCTGCCCTGGCCCCTTCTGACAGAGTTCAGAAGGGGGAATTGGAACTGAGCTTGTAGCAGGAAAGCTGGCTGGAGTGTGGCTGTTAAGGATGCTTCCTCCAGGATGAAAAAAATCTTTCAGGATCTATAACTACAATCCATGTTTCAAAGACCTGGGTAGCTAAATGTAGGCTGCACTGTCTCCAGATGGACTAAAAGATATTAAAGGCAAAATTATTTAGCCTCAAGGTCTACTAAACTAGCCCAGAAAGCCTTCTCCTGTTAGATGAGGATCGTGGCAATGTGCTGATAGATAAGTAGTGGTTGTTTGGATTATTTTAGCAGAAAAGCATTAATACCTGCCATGTAGAGCTCGGCTTGTGCAGTGGCGTTCGGCACTGTGGAGAGATCGCTCCCAAGTGTGAATACCTAAAAGCTCCAAGGAATTTGTGTTCTGTTTGGTCATTTTAATGCACTTTAGCAGGTTTTGCCACTTAATAGCAGCAGCTCCTTTTTCCTGCTCTATTATTTCTTAATGGTTATTGATATATGCCAAAAAAAAAAAACCCACCCTGGCTATTTTTTTATGAATTTATACTGGGTTGGTAGAATGTTTCCTAAAATCCTTCCAAATCACTATCCTTTATCAGTCAGCAAATGTTTCCTGTTAGTAGCTGTACTTGTATTTTTGTCACTGCTACATCCTAGGGCTTAACAAGGTGATCTTCTGATTCTGGAGGGGAAAAAAAAAAGGTGTTTGCCAGCTTTATGTTGTCAAAATGAAACATAGTTTGTAGAGATAACGTATGTAGCAATTGCCTTTTTCCCCCTAGAAAAGTCTCTTTCTCCTTTGAGAAAGGAGCACACTCATCTGTTTTGTGTACTGGCTTGTCACAGTGCCAAAGTCAGTGTCAAATGCAGGGGATGCAGCCTTCTAGTGGAAAGAGTTGGGGGGGGGGGGTGGTCCTTACGAGAGAGAATTGTGTCTGAATCTGCATTGTGTGTAGCTGATTCTCTCCTGCTTCGGTGGGCAACAACAGAACAGGTTTCTTCTGTGCTGCAGTACCCCCCGTCCTTTTCTTTGGGATCCAGGGTGGTTTCTTCCACTGAAGTTTGTCTCAGGGGTTGTTTTCCTGGCATAGTAGCTGGTATCGAAGGACAGTGTTTAAAATCAAGGTCTGGAAGAGATGCAGTAGGGAGCTTCTTGCAGTGGGTGGATTTGTGGTGTTCCCCTCCTCATGCGTTGCCCAGTTCCTTTGTTTATGGAGAGAAGGTTGAATCTTCTGCAATTTCGAGGCTTGCTTTCTACAAGGAAGAAGCAACGAGACAACAGGAACCAGTCTTGAGTTGCACTAGGGGAGGTTTAGGTTGGACCTGAGGAACAATTTCTTCCCTGCAGGGGTTGTCAAGGGCTGGCCCAGGCTGCCCAGGGCAGTGGTGGAGTCCCCATCCCTGGAGGGGTTTCAGAGCTGTGGAGATGTGGTGCTGAGGGACATGGTCTAGTGGTGACCTGGTAGTGCTGGGTTAATGGTTGGACTCGATGATCTTTAAAGAATCATTTTGTTTGGAAGAGACCATGATTCTAAATGTGAAGGTGGGGGAAGAAGAGGATGATGTGATCCATGGCCTATCATCAGTGTTGTGCAAGCATGAGGTAGGTGCTCAGCAGCAGGGTTGTCCCTGGTCCAGTCTGTGTCCAAGGGCTGCACCAGCTGCTCCTCTGCTCCTGCCAGCAACCCAGGAGAAGTAGTTTGTGATGGGACAAACATGAAGAACAAAAGGCTGCTTAGCAGCAAAGTTTCAGCTCCTTTTTCTTGTTTCCTGCTGGTGCTTGCTAAAGTGAGATGGCCCGTGTTGACAAAAGTCTAGCTGTGTGTCAGCCTGCTGGAGCCCCCTAGTCCCTGGGGCAGACCTTCCTTGGAGGCTGGGCGACCAGTGTGTGCCAGTGTGGCAGGAGGTGGAATGGCGAGACCCAGCCGAGGGTTGTTGTGAAATCCCCCAAAGCGCAGAAGCATTGTAGATATCACCACCTTGTTTTTCTTCAAGTGGACTAGATGTTCTTCCTGCGTATGCTGTCCTTTGGAAACACTTAAAAAAAAAAAAAAAAGAGCCTTGCTTGCAGAGTTATTCCCGTGGCAAATGTTACCAGGATAGTTTCATTATATGCTCTTAAATGCTCAACACAAATTTTAATGCTTTTGCCAGGAATTCAACTTGCAATATCACAGTCTTCTTGTTAGCAGAGGATGAGGATCTCATACCATATGTATGTGTAGTGTAATCATACAGCCTTGGAGATCGGATCTGGCTGGTGTAACGTATTAGATAAGGTATAATCCTTCTCCTGAGCTCACCATAAACCTTGCAGTGATGTCGCTTTGCATAGTCTAGCGTTGGGAGACTTCTTCTCCAAGGTAATGGGCTGGATCCTGTCAGGCAGGAGTGTAGGTCAGAGAGCTACCTGGAAAGTGAGTGGCTGGGATGTCGGTACAGTTACGATCTCAGCAAGGCTTGGCCATCAGAATAGAAGTGCCCCTTTAAGAAATATGCTGAATAATTGTTTTCTTCTTACACTCACTTTCTTTTTTGCTTGTCCTAGTGCTTTCCATTCCCAACTTGGCCTATGTGCATAATTTCAGATGCTCCTTCAATTAAGATTGCAAACAACTGCGATTCCGGGTGTTTGTCCAGGTGCTACTGTGAGTTGTCTGTTGGTTCAGATAAATAAGGGCTTATTTGTGGCTTTTCAGACAGTAAAGTATTTCAGAAGTGTTTTTAAAACACTGTTAATGCATCTTGGGTGGCTTAATATGGAGCACTATCTATGACTCCTATCGCTTATGCATCTTTTTTTTTTAGTCTTCTCCCCTGTTCAAAGGAGCTGCCTGCTTGGAACAAGTGGTGAGGAACAAGCTTTTTAGTATTTTTAAACATCAAATATCCATCTGTAAGGGCAAATAGTGCTATCTGTAGGAAGACATGGTTAAAACTTAGGGGTGTTTTTTACTAAAAAGGCCATACTTGGTACTTTTTGTAAGTTCACTTTACATGCTGCTGCCCATCTGTTGATTGTTCTGGACCATTCCAGTGAGAAGATGGAAACATTTTCTTAACACCTCTTTATTTTTATAAATAATTTTTATGACCAGGCTTTTTTATAAACAAATATCCTCCCCTTCAACAGGCTTATGTCCAAAATTATATGTCCTTGGGATGTTTTTCCCACCTGCCTGTTTAAAACTCAGGTTACTTCACCTAAAGCAGCAGGAAAAGTGTTCTCTCCATGTGAGTAAAGCTGCATGCATTTGCTTGGGCCAGCCCTTTGCTCCCATTTCTGCAAGCCTAGATTTGCTTATGCAGAGAATTGGGAAGTGATTTGTACCCTGTGACCGCAATCCCAGAGCTTCTGTCTTACAAGAAAGGATGGGATCTCTCTTCTGAGGTGTCGCAGGCTCATCTGAAGTGTGGCACATCCCAAAGAACCTGGCAAGGAGAGGGAGTGAGGTGAAAGGACAGACCCAAACACTGAGATTGCAAAACCATTCCCTTCAGAAATGCAGATTTCTAGACTTTGCTGCAGGAATTTCCTTCTGTGCTCAGGGAGGGAGCCACAGTTACCATGCAGTATTTTAGCATCGAGAAAGCAGCTTGTGCCCAGCTGACTGCCCTTGGTAGATCATCCACCCTGTGTGGTGGCCAGCTGAAGAGCGTGTTTTTTTTCTGCTAACAGACAGACTGAAGATTTGTTCTCAGTGGTGGCTTAAAAAGTGGTGGACAGCAGCTGAGAATTGTCTGAACCAAGTGGCTGCTGAGGAAAGTCTAGTGACTGTAGCTGGATTGTCAAAATTAAGTCGCAAGTCCAAAAAGTGCCGCTAGTACCCACCTGGAACCCCTGTGCCTTGGTGATCTGCAGCAGTGGGATGCAGAATATTGATCTTGAGCAGTCTGCTTTGGATACTTCTGCACTTTGTCTCTGTCTATCATTATTTTAGCAACTATCTGTTTGAGGAAATAATATGTTGCTAAGTATTTTCCAGCAGCTAAACCGCAGTAAATCATTTGGCAAGTCACTGGCACGTGACCTGCCTTCCCCAGGCTGTGGGGGCCTGTAAATTGCTCCTGTGCTCATCCTCAGTAAGAGTGTGGCTTGTAACAGCACCGTGTGGCAATCGTACATTGCTGATGCCACCTTGCTGGGATTATTTTATTCCTTCTGTGGGTTTCTGAGAGACTTTCTAAGTGTTGAACTTGAATGCTTTATCCTTGCAGTGTTTCCATGTAATGAGTGTCTTCTGTGAACAGCAAAGCAAATGTGAAGTGCTTGGTGGAGGACATGCTGGTGACTGGGTTGTGTTGATTAAGAGTTATCAGTTTAGAAAGAATCAGACCTGGACACTCGAGCCTCTTAGTCAAAGTTCAGTCTTAAAACCTGAAGCCTGGTTAACTGAACCTGCCTCTACAAGAAGATTGAAGCAATAAGATCCCTTAGGTATTGAAGAAGGTGCCTGGTGAGTTGTGTAGCAGGTAGTGTTTATGGGTAAGATGATCTCTTTATCCTGTTTGAGAGATCAGATTATCACTGCTGGCTCTCCAGAGCCTGTTCCACACAGTGGTGTTCAGCGTGGAGTCATTTTTAGTCCTTAGCTGATGTTCCAATAAAATACATTGATTCCTGAAGTGCAACCTGGGGCTTCTGAAGTGAGGAGTTGTCCAGGCAGAAGGGCCTTGAGTAGCTCTGGTGCTGAACCATCCCAGCAGGGAGCTCAGGAGGTGCCTTTGTGCCGAGTGCCTTGAGGTGGAACAGTAATTCATGGTTTCATAGTAGATTTTTTTTTTCTTGATTAAATTATAGTATAATAGAAAGGAGGTTGCGAAATCTACGTCTCATTAATGAGCTGCTAAAGTTGTGGCCTTTGAAAGGACTGAACCAGGTGAAGTGGGTTGTGTTCTGCAGCCAGATCTCTTGAAATGGCTCCGGCAGCCTGAACTGCTCTCAAAGCACAGAGTGAAGCCGAGTCTAGTTTCAGTTCATTAAACCACAAAAACATCTCTGAAATGCAACAAGGAAATTGAGAATAAAGACTGAGCTGGGTCTTGATACCATCAGCAGTGTGCTGCTGGGGAGCACGGATGTGGCAGGGCCTGCCTTCTATCGCTGAATTTAGGACCTCTACGTAAGTCACACTGATACAAAGACACCCTGGCAAAAAATGTGAAACCCCAGATTTCTGAAATCATTAGTCGAAAATAATGAAATGTAGTAAGTAACAGTGCCTTTGAGCTGCACAGCTCTGCCGCTCAGCAGTATGCATTCATCCTTCCGAGTGGATGTGTTGGGTGTCATACTTTTGTTTTCAGAAATGCTCTGTAATTCTGCTTTTGTCACTAAAAATAATACTGCACTTCTTTCAGGAACTTGGCACCCCCAGAGTGAGCCAGGGCTGTTTCAGGGGATCGCTGAAGGGTGGTAATACCTGTGCTTTGCTTTTCCCTTTTACAAAAGGAAGGGTTTGGGTTTTTTTGGACCCACAATCTTTCTGAGAGTGCAGTTACTAATTTATGCATTGATTATCATGTTATGTCAGGGCACAGGTAGGGAGGGGCTCCGAGAGACACCCTGGTAATTTTTTAAATGAGTAAATTATTACCTTAGTACATCTGCATGTTAGGTATGTGTATTATTAAATTGGTCTAGACTGAGCTGCCTTAATAGTTAGCTAAAACAATTGCCAAAAAACCCAAACCCAGCGACATTCAGCAGCTAAAGTGTGGTGGTTTGTATTAGTGGGTGTACAGCTATTAAGGAACTGCACAAACCTAGAAGCAGAAGGCTCTGAGGTGGAAGAGGACAATGTCATTGAGCAAAGGCTGGGTGATGCCGAGTTGTTTTATACTCGCAGCTGCTGTTGGGGTGTGTGATTTTTCTCTTAACCCTGTGCACTGGCATGTTGGTGACATCACAGCGATTCCTGCTGGGAACGCAGCAAACGACAGGGTTTCCCCCAGTGTGCAAGCTGGTAGGTGGATCCTCGTTTTAGCTGGGTAAAATGTGATGAGATCCAGATCTTGATAACCAGAAGGCTGAATTGTGCTGGGCTGTGGGTCTTGCACTGGTAAGAGATGTGATGGGTAGGAAGGGGATATAGAAGCAGGCTCAAAAATTAGGAAGCCAGGGGTTTATTTTGTTTTTGGAAAAGAATCTCCCTTTGCTATTACTATAGGGTGCAGGGAGGCTTTTGGGGGTGGTAGGTGTGAAATACAGTGTGGAAAGTGCTTCAGCAGTGCAGGTGTTGAAGGAGGGATGGAACAAGAGTGGGTGTCTGAAATAAAAACATGATGGGGTGCAGAGGGGTGGTGAATAATAGCTCCCAAACCTCTCTGTCCTCTCTGAAGTGTAGAGGGATCTGCAGTGAGGGCTCCTGAGGTTCAGCAGTGCAACCATTTCTTCTCCTTGCCACTGGAGGAGGTGGTTTTAAGATTGAGCTTGTGTGGTGTAAAATCCATTCTTCCAGGTCAGAGGAAGGTGTTCCAGCGCTGCCTAAAGGCTGGTTGAAATCACATTGGTAACACTGCGGTCGCAATTAACACCTTACTGAAAAAAAAAAATAAATAAAGCTTTGTAGAGGGATTACCTTAATTTTGTCTTGGAGTGATACCCATTTCCAAACACATTAGAGGAAAAAAACCCCTCCTCTTCCAGTCGTCATCAGCCTGAGTTGCTGTATTTAGAGCATCATTTGTATGATCGATACTGTTAATAGCAAACCTTAAAAGGTTAACAGCTTGTGTTTTTATGGCAAAGCATTAGGAAAAAAGCTTTCCTCTAGAAGAAACAATCACTTTGGAGAATGTCAAACGAAGTTAAGAGATGGGAAGTGAACTCTAAATGAAAGCATTTCTAGAGAAAATGGAAATAGCTTTATAAAGCACTTTCCTGTCTTCCATCAGGTACTATGCAAACTGCAACCAGCTTTGTATCTTCTATTACAATAAACCTGCAGCATCTAAATTGTAGTGCCAACGTCATTCCTCTGTTATTCTCCAGAGTTGGATGAGTAACTTGTCCTACCCGAGTGCTTTAGTCATAGGCTGCCGGCTGAAGTGAACTTGTTATGGAGTCATAGTTGAAGGAACAAGGTACAAAGATTTTGATTCTCTAGAACTTCAGTGAACTGGAGTTTGAACAGCTTAAAATGCAGTAAGTTAGCAGTGATTATTCTTCTTTTTTTTTTCCTTAATCAAGAGAAATCAGTTAATGGCTCATACATCTTTAAATGTAATTGAACAATAGCCCTGAAATGAACTGGTAAGTCCCGGTTTTGCAGATCCTTCTTTTGGTACTTTGGTGGATGGAGAATGTCTCTGAACGTGCAAATTCTTCACAGCAAATCTCATCATTTCTGTCAAAATAGGAAGCTGTAGCCTCAGCTGTGGATGTTGTGTGAGCCTGCTGTTAAAGGCTGGAGTTTGTAAATAAATGGTATGAGTAAGCAGCTTCCTGCCTCTAGCTTGATAACTGTTAATGAAACACCTTTAATAAACTTAATGAGGCAAAAATGGGGATGTAGATTGACAGTGGCTCTCCCACTCAGAGCCATACCAAGTCACTGCTTAGATCAGACAGGGCAATTTCAGGAGCAGCAGCAGACTTGGGGCAGACCTGGTGCTTTCCCAGTCCATGCAGCATGGACCCAACATAGCATAGCAGCAGCTAACAGCACCTATTTGGGGGAGAACCGGCTACGACACATCTCGGAGATGCTGTCTTGGAAACATTTCTAGGTCAAGGTATGGATGTCCTCCTGGAATACAGGAATCTGCAGTCGTTGGTGCACTAGCCTTTAGACCTGCTTGCTCTCCTTCATGCATGACTAACTTGTTCATCAGAGCAAGGTGTGACTAAGGACATCATCTTTGGCTGGAGGATCTGCTGGATCTGGGAGCCGGGACCCTCCCTGCAGCAGCCTGCAGGTCTGAGCTCAACCAGAACCACTGGTTTTGTGAATCACAAAGGTTTTCACAGTGAAAAGCTCACATAACCTGCTCTGCAGATGGGATTCAGAGGATTTAGTAGTTGTGTGTGTTTGTTTACTTTTTTCTTAAATGGTTGACAGAAGAGAGCCAACAGCATTTCCTGGCGGTCTGAGCCAGCCTTGAGTAGCCTGAGACACTGGGGGGGGAGGGGGGAGATTTTACAACTTGTGAAATGAGTAGGAAGCGTTTCTGGTTTAATAGTTGAGTATTTTGTAATGCCTCCTGAAGGTGAGGCAAACTGCCAGCCCTCACCCAGAAATCTGCAGGAAGTTCTGCTAATGATGGTCCAGACTTCATGACTTTCATTGAAAACCCTTTAAAAATGAAATTTGCCTGTGACCCAAATGTCTCAATATCAGACCAGACAGAAAGTGAAGCGAGTGCTGCTGGTTCCGACTGCTCATGAGGTTTGATCTTGTCAGGGCTGAGATGGCTGACGTCCGCATGGTGTTGTTCAATATCACAATTCATTGGCATTTCTCTTTGCAGCCCCTGGTGATATTTTCCCTCAGTGCCAAGTAAACACCGAGCCCTGGAAGAAAGCAAACTGTGTATTAACGTGAGCAATAATACTGAGGTGCAGCTGGAAATACAACAGACAGGTACAGCCACAGGTCCTACAAGCAACTTGACTTTTATTATAGCCCCACTAGATATAATCTACTTTCTAGGGTGTTTGGATATAGGTACAGCAGGTATGCTCTGCAGCTCTCCAACAGCATGTGTCCTCTGTTTCAATGACCTGGTTCTTGGAGCCTTTGCTTGGAAGGTGGGTAGTTACTGCATGCTCCAGGAATGGTTAACTTGAGGACTACCCAACAAGACATTAGCAACTGACCAACTCCACCTTCTTACACAAGGGCTGTGGCTATCTGCTAGCACCCGGAGGAAGACCTGGGAGGTTCTGCTGTTTGCAGAGCCCGTTCGGGGCTGGGGTTTGATTAATTCGGACAGTTTGTGCTTCTCCACCTTCCTTTGGCCAAACTTAGGGAACAGTAGGGAGCAGTCAAATAGAAGAAAACAATCTCGGAGGTCATGCTGCTTCTTTCTGTCCAGGTTGGCGTTGGATTCCGGCCAGCCGGGGCTTTTTACATAGAATTCTTGTGTTGTGCCCTCTTGTTTTCTTTTCTGACTCAATGAACGTTGTGGTGATGTTGTATTTATATAAAAGATTGTGTTCCTGGGATTTGGCTCTGTCACCTTCAAAATCTCTGTGCTGAGGCAGTCCGAAGTCAGTGGAGGACACGTCTGATGCTCAAGATTTCAGAGAAATCTCCAATTTCTTTTCCAAACTGGGAAATAAATCTTGAATCTTGGGGAAAAAAACAAACAAAACAAACCCAAACCCTTAACTACTCTTCCTAAAGAAGGATTGAGTTAGCTATCCAAAAACGACTGAGCTCTGCCATTCATCTGTGAAGAGCTAACATTCTCTGTGAGTTGAGGTGATCTTGATCTTGTCCAGTGGAGGGGTGGAGTGGGCAAACAGTGCCTCTTACAGAGGAATTTGCATCAAATTGTTTGGAAACTCCTCTTGTGAGGGCTTAGCATCAAACTACTGGTGAGTCTGACTCCATGTTGAGCAGCAGACGTGAGCTGCAGGGATTTATGAACATGCTGGATATGTGTGTCTGGGAGGAACTTGTAAAGATGCAATGTTCCAGAAAGAAATGCATAGAAATGGCAGCGTGGTGAGATCCTGCTGTTAATAAGGGCACCACTTAATCAAATCCATTTTTTAAGTGAGGCTTTTATCCATAGTGTTGCTGTTATCTGGGAAATGGTGGCTGGTGGGAGGAGGAGACTGGTGGCTGAAGGGCCGATTTTGAGAGGAAGTTTACAGGACATGGGACTGTTTGCAGAGACCATGTATAAATGGATTAAAGAGGTGTGATAATGGGTGCTTGATCTTGCTTAAGCTGGCAAAGTGGCTTTGATTTGATTGTAGGTTGCTTTAACTCAATTTCCTACTACAGTATTTCTTGCTAAAGTAGTCCTTGCTTTGGAGAGCGGGTATTTAA